>VOQZ01002029.1:0-35458 GCA_008079305.1 Phytophthora palmivora
CAACCGAAGCCACTGAGGCTTAAGGTTAACCCCTATGAGGGGAAGAGGGAGAGAACCTCCACTTCTGGGTCTGAGAGGTAGAGCTCGCGATGGACGCGGCTCTCATCTCGACCGAGCGACTTCGGGGTCGTTCCGCCCTGTCCAACCTAGGAGGTGCGGGCGAAGACCTGGGCGTACCGCGCGAAGCGACAACGCCGGGTTTGTTTCACAACCTGGGCTCAGCTGTGTCAAACAGCTTAGAGCGCGCCTTCCTTCCGGCGAACTACAGTATCGCCAGCGCTCGCGCTTCCTTGGTCTGTAAAACAAGGGAAGCGTGAGCTGCATGAGTACATCCAGAGATGCGAGTACTCGCTGCATCTCTGGTGGGGAACCCCCTACCTGAACCCATCACGGTGACAGTGTTATGGATGGCCTGAAGGTGGGCCCATCCCGCAACACATTGGTTCCGCGTGCATGCGAACACTATGGAGGAGGCGATCCATATCGCCCTCCCAGAGGAGTACAGCCATCGACAGGCTCGTACTCCTACGTCGGTGTGGCAAGGCCACAATGAGTCGTCCAGGCGTCAGTGCAAGGATCTCAGCATCTTGGAGCTAGCACCGGGCCGTACCCATGGAACTGGGTACGGCCGTACAGAGCTCCATCCGTTGCTACGGATGTGGGAAGCTCGGGCACAAGCAACGTGCCTGCCCTGCGGTAAGGAAAGGAAGTTCCCTTCCAAACCTAGGGGCTCGAGGGGCCCGTGGCAGAAGCCGCGACCCAAGGGCCAGGGGACTGGGTTCACAGTAGGGGCAGGGTGCCCTACTGGGGAAGATCTAAGTCCCCATGGTAGGGTGCGGACGGCGCACGCCATGGAGGCTTAGCCCCTGAGAGCTGGGGCTCTCGAACGAGGAAAGCAGCGGCGGACGCTCGTGTACACGCAAGTGTACGGGGATATGGAGATCCCTTTAGAGTCGTGATTGACTCTGGGCGTCGGACGAACTTTGCTCGACGCCAGACGGTCGCGCGGAATGCGACAAGTATGTGATGCTTTGGCGAGAAAGCAAAGGCAGGGCCAGGTCTCGGTAGACTGGCCGATGGTACAGTGGTTAACGTACCTGGGGTCCGTATGGACCTGGCTGTAAGTTTGAGACTTTGACAGCACGGAGTCGTTTCTTGTCCTAGACATGGACAAGTACGACTTGATCCTGGGCATGCCGTGGCTCAAAAGCACGAGCCCTGGATCGATTGGCGCGGCAAAACCATTGGGGCTAGCCGGCCTGCAGTCTCCGACAGAGCTTTGGTGAGTAATGTTCCCACCTCTGTCCGGGACTGGGGCGCCAGGGATGGTCGCCAAGGCGCTTATGCGCCCGAAGAAGTACTGGGAGTCACTGACTCCAGTGAAGATGTTGCGATGAGCCTCGCAACCGGTCATGAGACCAAGGCCAATTGGCCAGCGTGTGGGATTGCCGCGCGGCAAGTCCCAACGCTGAGAGTCGTCGCGCCGTATGGGCTTCGACTGTGGCAGTGCCGGACGGCACTGACCAGGCGGTAACATAGGTCCGCAAGCAGCAGAGACTGCTTAGGAGAGCGCTAAAGGCGTCCTCCTGTGTGGGTAACATAGGTCCAAAAGTGGGTAACATAGGTCCACAGGCGGGTAACGTAGTTCCGCAAGCGGTAACATAGGTCCGCAGCAGCTGAGGCTGCTGGGGAGGACGCCGAGAGCGCCTCCGGTGTGGGTAACATAGTTCCACACAAGGTCGGAGAGACCGAGAAGATTGAGGCGCACGTGCGTCTCTAGCGTGGGTACAGAGTTCCACGCGGGGTCAAGAGACCAGTACGAGTGCGGAGGTGTCGGTGAACACCTCCCGTGTGGATAACCAAGTACCACACTCGAGTCTGAGACTCCACCGCACGGCCGTTCGAAGAACAATGCCATGTCTTCGACGGCGTGTCCGGTCGTCAAGTGGAAGGCAGGTGCCGTCCATCTGGAGGCACTGCCAGAGGTGTCAGCACTGCTGAACCTCGAGGAAAGGTCCATGAAGGACTTCCTTGCCGAGTTGAAGGCCGGAGAGATTCGGAGATGGTGCTCCTGAAGCCGGAGGACCTCTCCTGAAGATTTGAACTCTTCATCCTAAGGGACGAGGATGTCCTGGAGGGGTTCACGAAGCAGCGCACAACGCGCTTGGGTTCTGAATTCTCAAGAACCCGGAGGATCCAGTGTATCCTCTTGTGAAGAGTACTCGATGTGGTGTCGAAGCACCCACCATCCCAACTCCCACCGGAGCGGGGAGTTCGGCACGAGATTGACCTCGTGCAGGCACAAAGTATTGTGTCACGAGGCAGTGGCCTCTACCTCGCGAGCAGTGCGAGGTCATAGATGCCTTCTTCGCCGAGAAGGCGAAGTCGGGCATGGTGCGGGAGTCGAAGTCCGCACTCGACGCCGACCTTCTGCGTTCGGAAACCGAACGGGAAGTGCGTCTGGGTCACGCTTACAACAAGCTGAACAATGCGACGGTACCGGCACAGACGCCGATCCCTCGCAAGGATGTGTTGTTGAACAACATGTCGGGCTGTACGCTGTACAGTGCCCTGGATCTGGTAGACGGATACTACCAGATCCTGATGCGGGAGGTGACATTGTTCATCTCACCGCAGTGAGCACCCCGAGCGGGATGCTCTGGGAGTGGCTAGTGATGCCACAGGGGCTATCGAATGCCCCAGCGACGTTCAATCGCTTGGTCACACAACTGTTTAACCATTGCGTACGTTCGCTCAGACGTACTTTGACGATATATTCGTCCATATCCGTGCCGAAGGTGGCCAGACGGCTATGGAGGTGCATTTGAAGCACCTCCGTCGAGTGTTAGGTCATGAGAGCTAACAAGCTCTATGCCAACATCGACAAGTGCGTCTTTGCAGCTGAGGAGATAAAGGTCCTCGGCTGCTTTGTCAGCAGGGTCGGCGTACGCGCCGATCCAGGGAAGGTCAAGGCCATAGCGGCTTGGCCGACCCGAGGTCGCAGAAGGACCTCGGAAGTGGTTGCTTAGCCAACTATCTTCATAAGTACAGCGCAGGGTACGCTGAACTTGCTCGACCCTGTCGGATCTCTTAAAGAAAGATGCCGACTGGGTCTGGGAGCGACATCACCAAGATGCTTTTGATAGCATCAAGGCGAGCTTACAGCAAGCGCCAGTCCTGGCCTTGCCGGACGAGAACAAGTCTTTAGCGTCGTCTGTGACGCTTCTGACATGCAATAGGCTGTGCGCTATTGCAGAAGGACGATGAGGACACGAACGTGTCATCTCCTTCCAGTCCAGGCAGCTGAAGGCTGCACGGAACTATCCCGTTCATGACAAGGAGCTACTTGCAATGAAGTACGCTCTTGTCAAATTTAGAGTTCATCTCTTGGGCACGAGGCCCTTGTGATCTATACGGATCACGCGTCCTGCGGACTGCACCAACTCGCCGCATCTGTCACAGCGATGGCGAAGTGGCTGTCATTCTTCGCGGAATACAACTTCCGCGTTGAATACAAGCCGGGCAAGCTGAATGTGCTTGCCGATGCATTGTCGCGTCGGCCGGACTATGAGCTAGCTCATGTCAGTCGGGTCACGACAGATCTATACGATCGGATACGCTTGCGTATCAGGAGGACGAGAACTACACACCACTGTTGCAGTTCTTGTCCGATGGCAAGGACGCCAAGTCGACAGGCGTTCGCCTCGACAGCGGGCGCAGCTCCATCGTTATGAGCTGGCCGATGGGTTACTCCATTACAGAGTAGACCCCAGAGATCCTCCTCGGGTTGTCGTTCCAAACGACGAGGATCTGAAGTATGACATACTTCTGGAGGCGCATGGTGCGCCGATAAGTGGCCATCTTGGCCGAGAGAAGACCTACCAAATGGTCTCTCAGACATTTTGTGGCCCCGCATGTATAAGTGGGTGGCACACTATGTCAAGACATGTGAAACATGTCAGAGGGTGAAGCCTTCGGGCCACCCTCGGCTCCACTGCAGAGCCTACCAGTACCGCGGACAGCTGAAGTCGATGAGTCTCGACTTCGTCTTCGGCCTACCGGCCGATGACAGGGGCAACACCGGCATATTGGGTTTGTCTGCCTTTGAGCAAGATGGTGCATCTTGCTCCGGTACGTGACAAGGTCACTGGGAAACAGCTGCACAGCTGTTCCTAGATAGCGTGTTTCGCTATCATGTCTACCAGAGACATAGTCTCGGACAGAGACCCGCGTTTCACGGTGCGTCCTGGGACACCCTGTTCCAATTGTTGGGAACTAGTTGACGATGTCAACTGCGGACCATCCGCAGACGGATGGTCAGACGGAGCGCGTCAACCGCGTGCTCGAAGATACTCTGTGTAGTATCTGTGCGGAAGCACCTCGGTCCTGGTCGGACCAGCTCCTATGTTTGAGTTTGCACTCACACATGCGGTACACGCATCAACGGGGTTTACCCCGTTCTACTTGAATGGGTTACGACCCCCCAGGTGCCGCAAACCTTGCGGGGAGCACCGTGCCTCCATCGTAAGTGGGGAAGAGGCTCGGAAAGCCTTTCCTCCCAGGTCTCGGAGATCGAGACAGAGTCTTTATTGAGACAGTTGTCGTCATTTATAGACAACAGGCTGATGCTATCAGCCGGGTTAGAGACGCATGGCGTCGACCCAGAACAGACAGAGGAGTACTCAGACAAGAATGGTCGAGGAAACTTATCCGTGTTATGGTTGGGGGACTTGGTCCTCTTAAACACTAAGAACCTACCGTTAACGTTGGTTCGCTCCATTGGGAGTAACAAGCTGAAGCATCGCTTCATTGACCCGTGGGGTCCTCGGCAGGCACGGCCTGCCTATACCATCGACCTCGTGAAGACAATGGCGACGCACCCACGTCTTACGTGGGGCGTCCTTAAACGGTACGATGGTCCGTAGGATCTTCGCCCTGAGAGGGCAAAAGAAGATCAAGTGTGGCGAGGCCGATGAAACCTGTATCGCCCAGGGGGTTTGTATAGCGCAGCCCAAGATGTTCCTCAGGTGTAAACCCAGAGAATCGACTTGAGAGTCAACAGCAAGGCGATTGATCCAGAGGTTAGCAGCCGCGAAGCTTTAAACCCAGAGAATCACTCCCCTTGGTTGGCGTGGGTACCTCGTGTAATCCCTGTCGGCTCGTTTGTCTTCGACGGAACGGCACTCCACCGATTGTAAGTGTAGCCTTGAAGAAGTGCCGGAGTGCACGTCTAATCCAGAACGCACCTCCACACCAAAAGGCAAACCCAGAGAATCAGATCACCCGACCCAGAATATCACAGATTCGGGGTCCGAGATTTCAGTCAACTCCGGGACTCGGAACTCAGAAGATACCTTACCCAAATGCCCTCTTAGCTTGATAAATCCAACAAATACAGAGTATACAAACACTACAACTAGCCGTCACTTATTCTTTTGGACCCTCGGACGGTGGGTCACTCCTACACTAGGCTCACTCGAGTCCTAAATTCAGGGGCCTAGCTCCCCTGAGACTCACACAAACGCGCACCACCTCCAATACAGGAGGAAAATACAATCACTATCAATAACCTTCCCTTCACACAAGCAGTCAGTACAAAATCCTGGAGGCGACTACCTAGCACCCCAGAATACCCTCGGTAATATGAAATGGGCTACCACGAGCACAGCAAGTGACCCAACTAGGATATGGAATAGATGGATCACTCCAGGAAGCTCAAGGCCGTCACTGGTCCCCACCTAACTGGACTTGAGTTTGATGGAGTCCCACAGACGGTCGTCCTTCACCGTTGATGTGCCTTAGCGTCCCGCGGTCGTAGTCTCGGGTCCTCCGGAATGGTCGTCGGCAGGCTTGGCCGAAGTCACTTGCGCAGTACAGGAAAAATTGAACTCTGTTTGTCTTTTATCAGCTACTTCTTTTTCTCTAACTCTTCTGCATTCTTTGGGCAAATATCTTCTGTTCACTATGCTTGAGGTCGAATATCTTGTCTTGAGTATACCTTGGGTTCAGCGGTCCAAACTTCACGATCGTCTTGCGATTCCGTTGTTGTCGGGGTTCGAATGTGCCAAATGTGGGTCTTTAGCCTTGGTCTAATATGACACGGGATTCCCTCTCGATTCCTTGAAAGTGTCTAATCTGCACATCCATATGATTCTTCAAGGTCACACATCACTTGATTGCAAACTGGCTTCGGACTGACTCGAAATCCAGAGAATCACCTGAAACTCAGGGTTATCCCTGAGATTTCTGTGAAACTCTGGGGGTTGTGATGATCTCTGGATATTGGCTTGGGAGATACTTGATTTTGGTATTTAGAGTCTGGATTCATGATCCAAACCCAGAGATACGTCTTGAACTCTGGGTCACCCGTACTCAGGGGGGTGAACTCTGGGTAATAATGCGGTACTCTGGATATTTAGTCTGTTTCCGTCACAGACTCACATTTATCTCCATAATCCAAGCACTTAGCGGTTTTAGCGGCCTCCTGCGCATGATCACGGTGGTAGTGGGTTGGCTTCTCAGGGTAATATGATCCTTTATCGTTACTCTGGTCCACAGCAAGATGAGGTGTACTCTGGGATACGTTCTCCAGAGACACTTTCCGCCAGACTTTAGGCACTCATCGTAAGGGAAAGTCCGCGGCTGGACTGAGTGTTTTTTGCACCCCTGGGTGTGCACTCCCAGGAATCACACTTCCAGCCAGTTGGGCCCATCTGCGGTCAAGTACTGGATTTATCCCATAACATTATTTTCTTCCCACAATCACCATCCGTGTCACACGGGTACAGCCGCGCCGCATCCAAGTCATCCACCAATCACAATTCAATACACACTCCAAGTCACAGAGGTGACGGCACGTCGTCGGCAAATTTCTGGAAACCGCCTCGTGTCAACGCCCCTCCTGGTCCGGGTCCATCAAAGAGGAAATCGCTCCGAACTGGTGAACCATGGCCAGGCCACGAAAACACAGAGCGTCAGCCGCCGTTAACATCAACACGGCCGTTGCACTCTGTAGACTCCCTGGGTTCCACACACTTAGACGACACCCTGTCTCCCTAACGGTTGGTCGGGATCTATCTTCAAGGTTCTCTTCTCAAGCACAAAATCTCCAACGGGCAACACGGGGTCATATCCCCATTTCACAAATCGTCGACATGGCAAGTCTCCACCCACGGACAGCAGACTAGCGTCGGCGTCGGCCCGGGATGCGGCCTCTTCCAGCAACGCGGCCCCTCCGGCGTCCGACGATTCCAAGCAGGCGGGCGACTCTCAAAAGGCGCCACCCAGCGACACTCTGGTGGACAAGTCCGAGGCGAAGGAGGTCAAGGAAATCCCGCCTCTGATGCCGCGGGCAAGTCCTCTGGCACCAACATGAGTGAAGCTGATGGTAAAGCTTCTGCGGACGTCGCGGTGGCGACAAGGATCTTGAATCCAAGGCTCCAGAGGTGAACCAGGAGGACGCCCCTGAGTTCAAGACACCACGACATGCGACCTTGGAGGACGTCGGGGGCTAATCTACTCGGGTATGCTCCGGCAGGAGGAAGTTGATCTTCCTGACTTTCTGGTTCCTGAATGTCCTCCACACTGGAAGCTACCGGATCCCCCCAATCTCAAACCAATGCTTACCTCGTGGGAGTTCCTGGTATTGTGAATGACATCCGCTCAGGTGCCTTTGCTATGGAGGGTTACGGTGGTGCGACCACCCTTATTGCAAGCTCAACCCTTATCTCTTACACACTCGTGAGAGGCCAAGACGTCCATTAACCCTGGGAATAACTTAGTTTTTACATGTCATAGCATAATTTCCAATAATACCCAGAGTTTTTCACGTCATCTTCCTCAGAGTGTCAACATCTTCTAGCTTGTTCTTTGGTTGCTCACTTGAAGTCCATCACCTCTGTGAGGTTCATCGGCATCACTTCGCTCCTTAATACTCCATATGATGTCCAAACTTCAGCAGCGTCCTTTATCCATAATCAATCAAATCAAATAAAACCACAATTACACTTCTGTCTCCAATCTCCACACATTCCTTCGATCTTCCTCAGAGTTTCTCGGTAAAACTCAGGGTTTTATCCCCTGAGACTCACTTGTAACTCTGGATCACAATCACCTCAGGATATTATATTCCTGGGTGATCGTCGCCGGCCTGCATGGCCTGGAAACGAGCTCGTGCTCTTGCACCTTGATTAAATTCGTATAGCAAGGCACCACAGTTTAGCTTCGACACGGGGAGCCACTCGGTCTCGTCATAACCTTTCCACTTCACGAGATACTCGCGTATCCGTCTTGATGTCCTAGTTCGTTTAGTCCATCGCAAATCCAAGATTCGTTCGACTTCGTATTCATCGTTCACAACATCTGGTTCCCAGCTATCTTCAGGCAACAACGCTGCGTCGAAGTCGTCGTCTTCACTCACCTCCATCTCCACAGTGGGTCGTTTCGGGAACAGTGCTCGGGGCTTCAGGCGACTCACATGTACCCAGGGATTCACGCGATAGCCAGTGTTCTCGACTCTGAGTTTCACGCGGAAATTATCATGGATTTCCTGGATTCTGAAGGGGCCATGCCACATATGGGCTAGCTTGCGACTCAACCCGGGTTGCACTTTGGGTATGTACAACCAGACAGCATCGCCCGCCGCGAACCCCGACCTCAGTCGCTCCGACAATTCTTTCCACTTCCTGGTTTGCTTGGCAGAGCGCACCCGCTTAGCCTTCTTCTGGAGATCCTCAGCGCAAGCTTGAGCATAACTGTAGTCTCGCTGCAGTTTCCTGCGCCATTCGTACGCGGTGCGCTCCTGAACACTCGAGGGCCTGGGTCCTAACATCGCTGAAACAGTGCCATGTGCATCCCAGCCGTGTACCAGAAAAAACGGAGTATCCAGGCGAGTAGCATCGAACGACGTGTTCAGGGCGAACATCAGCCGTTCTGCATGGTCGTCCCAGTCACTCTGGTCGGCCTCAGCAATGTAAGCTCGGATGCTGCGCACAACAGTCTGCACTGACCGCTCTTGTTGCCGTTCGCCTGGGGGCGATACGCCAGAGTGGCCCGCTGCTTACTACCCAGAAGTTCACGAAAGCGTGTAAACACTTCACTCATGAACCTCGGGTCTTGGTCGTGCCTCAGCATCGAGCTCGCTCCGAACCTCCTGAAAACTTGTTCCTCGTACACCTCAGCGACGTCTTGAGCGGTAGTAGAGCTCATGGGTTTGCACATGACAAACCCTGAGAACGAGTCCTGGAATAGTAACAGGAATGTATTCCCACGGTCTGACTTGGGCAGATGCGTCACGAAATCCATAGACACGACTTCGAAAGGGCGCCTGGGTCGATGTTCCCAGGGGAAGGCCCCGGATTCTGAGGACGCCCCTTGCCGCTAGCGCAATCCACACACTCTTTGACAAAGACTTCCACGTCGGCATACATGCCATGCCAATAGAACTCAGAACGCAACTTCTCGTACGTCCTCGTGATCCCTGGTGTCCACCCTGAAAATCTTCATGTGCGTAATGCAGGATATCAGGTTGGAGAACTTTCGGCACTACCAGTCTGAGCTCATCGACCATATCCCGGGGACGATCTCTAGTTGACCGACTCAAGCGATATAAGACTTCTCTGGAGTCCAGTACAAAATCATCAGCGACTTTCGCGAGTTTCCTGGCTTGAGCATGCGACAGTTTGCAGTGTTGCCTCTCAGAAATCTTTGAGTTGCAACAAATAATCATCCTTATCCTGGTGCACCTTGATGCGACGCCATCGCTCGGCCTGGTATTCCAGGGGCCCCATAGGTTCGCCTTGAATTTCGGACTCCTGAGTTTGGCGCGAGTTATGACGGCGAACACTTTGGCCGCCGCAGGTAGCGGGGCGCACTCAGGTCCTGGCACGTTCAGAGTTTCCACACCCTGAGGGTCATCCTTCTGAATTCCAGTGTTCGGCAACACTTTCGGCTTTACCAGCTTCTCGTGATCTTTGACACCAACTGCAGATGTGTTCGTTCGTCAGCATCCTCCACTTTCCAGGACTCTCCAAGCGCAAGGGTCTTGGACGTCAGATAGTCTGCTGCCTGGTTGAACTCTCGCTTGACATGTACCAGACGCACAGACTTGAACTTAGTCTTCAGAACCTCGTATTCGGCCAGCTTCCTCTGGAGATTGGGCTGGTTGCAGTTGATGAGACCCTGGGCTTGCTGAATGCAATCCTAGAATCTCCGACCACAACGATATCCTGAATCCCTTGCTCGATCGCCAGAGTGAGGCCCTTCAGGAGCCCATGATACTCAGCGTCATTTACAGTCACGTTTCTCAGGATGAAACCCTGAGCGTCTAAGATCTCCCACCCGGGGAGACGCCATAGGATACACCCACAGCTCCCTTGTCGCGTGGACGTCTTAGCCGCACCATCGAAACTCAGAATGTAACCTTCGTAATCCGCTTCCAGCATCTCTATACTGATAGGTACTGGAGGTTTGACGCGCCCCTTGGCCGGGATCAGATTCTCAGCGACTTCATCCAAGTGTTCTCTGGGAGTAATACCCGCACCTAGGATCGCAGCGAGACCGTCCTCGTCGCGTTGAACTCTGCGTATTTCCAGATCCCAGTGAGATAACTTCAGTCCCCACTTCACGGTTCGACCATCTGCAGACTGAGAAGTCAGCAACCATTTCAACACAGAGTATCGCGTGTAAACGACGATCTTAGGACTGCCTTCAACCAGAGTACGAAAAACCTCCAGGACTCTCAGGACAGCAATTACCTCCTTCTCAGCAATGTGGTACCTCAGCTCAGCATCATTCAGAATTCGTCCTGTGAAACGGACCGGATGCACGATCCCGTCGTATTCTTGGCCCAACACAGCGGACGCCGCCCACGGTTTGCGTGCGGAATAATCACGAATGGCCTTGAGCGGTCAGGATGTCTGAGCAGGGGCGTTGAGACAATCTTGTGCTTCAGAATTTCAAAGGCTTCCTGGGCTCTAGACAAATCTCTCTTGGATTTCATCTGCTCCTCGGTCAACTCGTACAGGACGGCTGCAATCACGGGTAGATCCTCAATGAACTTGTTGTAGTAATTCAGACTTCCCATGAAACTCTGAACCCCCTTCAATGTTGTCGGAAACGGTAAATCCTTGACACCTTTGGCGATCTTTGGAATTGCCCTGATACCTTCAGCACTAATCTCATGCGAGAGGTACGGGATGGACAACTTTCCGAACTCACTCTTAGGAAGACTCACGGAGATATTCCAGTATCGTAGGCGAAATAGCAACGCATTCAGGTCCTGGCATAGTTGCTCCCAAGTAGGAGCACCATGGGCGATATCATCGATGTACGAACTTCGACCCAGGACAGGTCCCATCTGAGAGGGAGCCGGGATATTGCGCTGAAACACCGTCATCTCGTCTGTCAACACTGGGAGACGTGGTACACTATCACCTGAAACTCTGGGTTCCCCAGAGTTCAGCCCCAGAAAATGTAAGACATCCTGATCCACCTCAGCCTCTTCCTCAGGAGGCAACCGTAAAAATCCCCACAGGCAGTTATTGAGCACCGCCTGGTAGATCAATGGTGCATTTTTGAGGCCGAACGGCATCCTGACCCACTGGTAGTGTCCATAAGGGCAAACAAACGCAGAGATTAACTTGGCTCTTTCGGTCATCTTGATAGCCCAGAAACCACTCGCCATGTCCAAACTCATAAACCACATCGCCGATTCAAAGCCAATCAAGAGATCATCAATGAGTGGCAAGGGGTAGTGTGAGAGCTTGATGAAGCTATTCACCACACGGTAGTCAATGCACATCCGGATATCCACACCATTCTTCTTAAGGACGATCACGATCGGAGATGCCCAGGGAGAGGCAGAGGTTTCAATCAGCCCATTCTCCAGAAGCTTCTTCAGAAGTTCATACACCTTGGTCCACAGATGCGGTGCAATAGACCTTGGGCGCTGAGCAACTGGTTTGGCGTCACCCACGTCTAGGTCACACACCACTCCACGAGCGGGTGGGGGAGCCGCATTGCCATCTCCTAAGAAAATCTTCCGATGATACTCTAGAATTCGTCGCACTTGATCTTCCATCTCAGGCGTCGTCTTCCCAGGGACTCCAACATCGGCCTCCTCGATTTTGCACTCAGGGGTCAAGTCTTTCATCTCAGGAAGCATAACCAACTGGTCACGCAACTGAGAGAGTAACTCGCTTCCTTCCCGCATATAAACCGCGGGCTCATAGTCAAGGTCCTCGGTTGACAGTCTCATGCAACGCTCGTATTCCTGCTTCAACTTATCCAATGGGGTCCCAGGCATCCCAGAGATTGGGATATCCCAGTATTCCTCAACGGCGTTCAGCGAGTCGTCATTATCTGCAACAGAATCCAGCGAATCGCCTTCTTCGCCTGGCCAACCTTGAGCATCACTGCCAATTTCAACCTCTAAACTCAGGGTTTCGGCGGTCTGTGAAGCAGCGCTAGCCATCTCATCCACAAGACCATCACCCAAGTCATGTGTATCCACAACCATATCTCTAAATTCTCGAGAGCCCTCTGGAGACACTTCATCCGTCTGAGTTGAGGCATCTTCTGCGAAACGTACTCGACGGATCTTTGGTCTTCTGAGAATCGAGGCAAGCAACGCTACATCGGGCCCCTTCGCAGGTCGTGACAAAATCTTCGTAGGCCACGGATACTTTGGAGTATCGACACAGGGAGGTTCCAGCGCGGCTAAACGTTCTGCACGAATCCTGCCCTCACGTGACTGGACATTTTCCAGAATGAGGGTCTGCCACTCACGATATGCGAACGACCCAGGACGCACAAAGCGTCCGGCACGCGGGAAAAATCCATACTCTACAATCCGGGCGACTGGAGTTCTGTTGTCAATCCAGACATCCTTGTCTGAAATGTTGACCACCTTCACAGCAACCGGCCAGGATCTTGCAGCGTATATCAAACGAGTCACCCAGCGATCACCTCGTCCTGCCCACACAACCTCACGTTGTGGATTCGTCGGTCCATACGAAATCTTCACCACCTTGGATTCCCCAGGGGCCAAGTACCAACTACTTGTGGTTTCCACGGGCATGTCAACACCCAGCGCTCCTCTGGGTTCCATCCACACATCACGATCGTTTCTTCATCGGGAAGCGTCACAAGACCTTCACGAATACCAATCCTCACTCCAGCTGCAAACATGAAACTCATACCCAGAAGAACTTCGATTCCTTCGCCAATATTAGCGACCCAAACATCCAAGAGGTACACCACTCTCGAACCGAGAGTGATCTTCACCTGAGCACTGGCGCCGATGTACGTCGGAACACCTCCCATACCGGATACCTTGGTTTGTTTGTGCGACTTGAGGCGGAGTCCGAGCTTACGCGCTAAGTCGAGACTCACAATGTTCACAGTCGCACCTGTATCCAGGAGAACTTTCGTCCGACAGTCGTTCACAGCACCATGCACCATCGCCACATCACGTTTCTTTGGGTCAGGATCATTGTCTTCCCACCATCCATAGCGTTCCCCAAGGTTCAGTTTATACTCCCTAATTTCTTCAGAGTTCACTGTCCCAGAGTTCACTTGTTCAGGATGTTGAATATCAGGGGAAGTCATGAGATCTTGAATCAAAGTAGTCATGCATTGTTGGTTATCTTGGGTTCTTGTTCTCAGCTCCGGGCCTACATACACTAGAACACACAACTCTGGGGCCTTCACTGGCCCGACGCGTACTGGGTCCCCACCCAGCGGGCTTATTGGTTTGACGGCCGCCCAGAGTTTGCTTCGCCATCCAGGAGCTTATCCAGAATTTGGCTTGGCATGTCCTTCAGTGCACCTTGGCGAGCGAGTTTCTTCACGGCTTCCAGGGTCTTCCAGTCTTCACACGGCTTCCCGAGATGCATCTTGCCACAGTTCTCGCACGGTTGCGCTCGACACATGTGGGTTGGATGGCCTGTTTCCAGGCAACGGTCACACTTCCTGTCTTTCCAGCAGTCTTCTTCAGGATGTCCCCATTTGCGGCACTTCTCACAGAACTTGTCCCATGAGGGTTCTCACGACGGGGAGACCGGAATCCAGGATTCGCACTTGATCCAGAATAGGCGTTTGGTGGACGCCATCCCATGTTATCCATCACACGGTATACCTCGTTTGTCAAAGTCTGAGTCCACTCGACACCCTTCGTGTTCGGCAGATTCCCAGCGCTCGGCGTGATAGCTTCTTCTCCAGATATCTCACGAGTTGACCCTGAATTCGCACTCGAAATCCTTGCAGCAACACTGGGTTCGTCCACAACTTCCTGGAAGCGCGCATGAATCTCAGGGTCTTCATCTGACTCGGAGTCGGAGACATCGCCCCTAGTCATGTACGCACGCCCAGCACGCTTCGGCTTGAAACGTCCCTGAGGGATGTTGTCGGCACGAAAGTCGCGAACTCTGGGTGGCGGAGCATCTCGGTCGCTACGACTCCAAACTTCTTCGTCTTGCTCCAAAGCATACTCCAGGTCAGCAATGCTCCTGAATCTTTGACCTTGCAGCGACGTCTTGAGACGCGTGTCCTTGAGTTTCGTGATGAACCTCCGAATATGCTTCTCCAGACGCTTCGAGGACTTGCGAAAGTCAATGTCAGCCTTGCCAGCGGCAGAATTCAGACGATAAAAGAAATCCAGGGCGCTTTCTGAGTTCTTCATTTCCATCGTGAAATATCGTTCAGAATACGACGAACGCGCCTTGCAGTATTTCTTCCTGAATGCATACGCCAACTCCTTCCAGTCACGCTGAGTATGCTTGGGTAACTGGTTGAACCAATCACGCGCAGCTCCTGAGAGCTTCAGCTTGAGTTCCTGAGTTCGCATCTTCGTGGACCAACCTCCCTGAGCTGCCATGTTCGCAAAACGCTCCCACCAGTGCACCCGTTCTCTGAGTGACGCCTTAGTGTCGAACTCACCCAGAGTATTCGAGTTGATATACGGCCGGAATGTCAGGAGCGTAGTGCCAGCTTGAGTCGCGGAAGCTGCCGTCAGGTTAACCCCAGCATCCTCATCCGAACTATCCTCAGAGCTTTCAGAAACGAGTCGTCGTCACTGGAGTCGGAACTCGGGTCGGAGTCCGATGGAGGATTGACATCCCTACGCTTCTTCTTATCTTGTCGATGCTTCTTGGACACGGAGCGCTTGGAGTCTGCCTTCGAGTCTTGTGAGGCCTTAGAGGCCGTTGTCCTCCTGGGGTCTGATACTTTCCTAACAGGTACAGGTTCGGACTTGACGTCTCGCGCTACCTTGGTCTCAGAAATACCATGTCCTCGCTTAACATGCTTCGTTCTGCCGGAAGTGTCGGCGGATGACTGCACGAGGGTCGTTCTTCGCTGAGAGACAGCGACTTCGGAAGTGTTCTTCAGATCAGCTGTTCCCTGTCTCTGGCCTGCGACAATTGCATTTCCGCTGATTACACCGTCGGTTTCCTGGGACCGGGTTGCGATTTCAGGGTTCTGAACCACCGACGACCCCACGTTTGTTGCCAAATCAGGGGTCACAGTCGCACGCCGCCCTTGAACTTGTGCCAATGTTGCACGAAGGTCGCGCACCTGGCCGGCATGGAAACGCTGAATGTTCTGGGAAGACTCTCGCTCTCGCTCTCTTTCTGCCTCGAGCTCTTGGACCTTCTGCTCCATAGTCGACATTTGTTCTTTCCAGCTCGTGTGGACTTCGGAGGCCCAACGCGCACGCTCCGCATCCGCTTCGGCTTCGCGCTGTTGCCAACGCTCAGCATAACTGGCGTCTAGGCGCTCACGCTCGAGACGTACAGTCTCCATGACACTCTGGGTCGCACCCTGAGTTTCGGTCGGACCATGAGTCTTGTACGCTTCCGCATCCTTCATACGCCGCTCCGCATCTCGCCGGGCAACTTCTGCATGTACCAAGCGATCCGTGAGTTCCTGGATCTGGCGACGCGCGTCCAAGTCACGTTGTTCCCTAAGTCGCTCTCGCTCCAAGGCATCTAGACGTTCTCTGGCGAGAAACTTGCGTTGTTCCTGCTCCATACGGGCTTGCCACTCCTGCTGTTGTCGCAAGACATTCAACTCGATTTGGGCGGGCCCCGATCTTGAAGACACAGACGAAGCAGATCTAGATGTACTCGAGCGGTTCGAAGCAACTGATTTCCTGGACCTCGTCGAATGCCGAGATTGCGCCTCACTCTTGGAACTCTGATGCTGGCTCCGCTCGTCGCCACCGACGTCCCTCACACCGTCAAACCCCGAACTCAGGGAAGAAACTCTGAGTTTAGGCTCGGCAGTAGCTGATGAAATCCTGAAGAGACTGGTCTTCTTAGGTGCAATCTCTGCGTCAGAATGCACTGACGACGCCATCTCAACGTCTTCTTGATCAACCGGCGCAAGCTTATGCGGAATAACTGTACGGGTGACTTGGAATCCAAGGTCACCGGCAGTAGTGAAACCACTTGCACTCTGGGCTACAAGCGCCAGAGCTCCTACTTGCTGTCCAAGTGATCTCATCGACGAAGATGAAGAACTCCCGTAAGACGTCTGGGCACCTGAGGCCGTACTCTCATCTGAAGCGCGTGATGTACCGATGACACTTGGCACCAGGTCCGGAACAGCATCCTTGGCTTCCATCTCCAGAGACTCACGTCCATTGGACATGGAATTCAGGGGAGTGGAATTCTGAAGCGAGGCACTGGTTGAGGACTTGTACGCTGGAAGAGAAGACAACGACGGTGTGGATAGGGCCGAAGGTGTCGACGGGACCTGTGGGCGAGGTGGTCCGTGCTGGGAACGCTTGGATTGAGGCTCACTATCACTGGATCCTCGCGGACTTCGTGAAATCCTGAGGCCAGTGACTCTGAACCTCAGAACGAACTGATGACCCAGTAGATCCGCATCGTAATCGGTCATCAATAGATCACCGTCTCCATCTTCCTTGTGGTACTCCAATCTTGGCACTTGCTCTTGAACGCTTGGTGCGGCGTGATCTTCAGAGTTCACCTTGAAAGGTACTCCAGCTGTCACCAATCTCCACTCCACTAGTTCCGCCGCAATGAAATTCTGGACTTCCTCCATGACCGAACGCACCAGACTTTCCGGAATCCTAGAAGCACGTGTCGCAGACCAGCCAGAAATCAATTTGACAAACTCGAAACCAGCTTCAAAGAAAAGAGTCTGTAGAATGGCGACACACTCTCGCGCGGTCATGATACTCTGGGGAATCGTAGTTGCCATAAGATCCTGGGCCGTTCCGACGCCCCACCGGGCTACGTGGAACTCAGAGATCCAGGCCTCGTCTTGATTCTCCAGAGACAAACGCCACTTGAAGTAGTCTCCAGTCGCATACGCTGCAGCGAAGTACGAGTTGGCATCCGGTTTCGGAGTCGGCCACTCGTAAACGACACTTGGAGGTGTCACTTTTCCAGGGTTTGCCTCTTCCCAGCGTCGAACTTCACGTCGGATATACAATACCATGTTCTCAGCATCCGACGCCGCTGATCCCGATTCTGGAGCAGGCGTAGCCATAACCCGAATGTCATCTTCAGGTTTCACTTGTGGACTCGGCGCTAAAACCCTAGGTTCAGGTGGTGCAAACCCAGAGTTCACTTTGGAACTCAGGGTCTTCGCCTCCTCCTTCACTCGCACAGGCTCCGACTTCACTTCCACCACAGACTCGTCCGAAGATGAGACCAAGTCAATCACCTCCGGGGACTCAACCACATTGGCGCCTCCCTCCGACGCCTGAGCACCACCCTCGCGGGTGTGCTCCTCTGGGACTTCAGGGGTCTGCGACCCAGAATTCGCCTCCGATGAACCTTGGGACCCAGGGGAAACTTGATCCTCTGGGGTTTGCGATCCAGCGACCGACTGAACTTGAGCAGCAGACGCCTCGACGTCCCGACCTTGCGCTACCTCGCTTTCGCGAGCAGCCCTCTTCGCCTTCCGAGCGTCGCGGACAACTGTTTCCAGGTCCTTATGCTCCTCAGGCCCCAAACCTTGAACACGACGCGACTGACGTGACGCCTCACCGCGTCCTCCGTTACCACGTCCACTCTTCTTCGCCCCTGGTCCTCCAGGCATCTTGGTAGCTTGAAGTTGACGGGCACTCAACTCTCCTTCAACACTTGACTTCGGTGAAATCCTCGACAATCGAATCCGGGCACGCGCACCAGCTGTGGCGAGGCCGATGAAACCTTTATCGCCCAGGGGTTTGTATAGCGCAGCCCAAGATGTTCCTCAGGGTGTAAACCCAGAGAATCGACTTGAGAGTCAACAGCAAGGCGATTGATCCAGAGGTTAGCAGCCGCGAAGCTTTAAACCCAGAGAATCACTCCCCTTGGTTGGCGTGGGTACCTCGTGTAATCCCTGTCGGCTCGTTTGTCTTCGACGGAACGGCACTCCACCGATTGTAAGTGTAGCCTTGAAGAAGTGCCGGAGTGCACGTCTAATCCAGAACGCACCTCCACACCAAAAGGCAAACCCAGAGAATCAGATCACCCGACCCAGAATATCACAGATTCGGGGTCCGGGATTTCAGTCAACTCCGGGACTCGGAACTCAGAAGACACCTTACCCAAATGCCCTCTTAGCTTGATAAATCCAACAAATACAGAGTATACAAACACTACAACTAGCCGTCACTTATTCTTTTGGACCCTCGGACGGTGGGTCACTCCTACACTAGGCTCACTCGAGTCCTAAATTCAGGGGCCTAGCTCCCCTGAGACTCACACAAACGCGCACCACCTCCAATACAGGAGGAAAATACAATCACTATCAATAACCTTCCCTTCACACAAGCAGTCAGTACAAAATCCTGGAGGCGACTACCTAGCACCCCAGAATACCCTCGGTAATATGAAATGGGCTACCACGAGCACAGCAAGTGACCCAACTAGGATATGGAATAGATGGATCACTCCAGGAAGCTCAAGGCCGTCACTGGTCCCCACCTAACTGGACTTGAGTTTGATGGAGTCCACACAGAACGGTCGTCCTTCACCGTTGATGTGCCCTTAGCGTCCCGCGGTCGTAGTCTCGGGTCCTCCGGAATGGTCGTCGGCAGGCTTGGCCGAAGTCACTTGCGCAGTACAGGGAAAATTGAACTCTGTTTGTCTTTTATCAGCTACTTCTTTTTCTCTAACTCTTCTGCATTCTTTTGGGCAAATATCTTCTGTTCACTATGCTTGAGGTCGAATATCTTGTCTTGAGTATACCTTGGGTTCAGCGGTCCAAATTCACGATCGTCTTGCGATTCCGTTGTTGTCGGGGTTCGAATGTGCCAAATGTGGGTCTTTAGCCTTGGTCTAATATGACACGGGATTCCCTCTCGATTCCTTGAAAGTGTCTAATCTGCACATCCAATATGATTCTTCAAGGTCACACATCACTTGATTGCAAACTGGCTTCGGACTGACTCGAAATCCAGAGAATCACCTGAAACTCAGGGTTATCCCTGAGATTTCTGTGAAACTCTGGGGGTTGTGATGATCTCTGGATATTGGCTTGGGAGATACTTGATTTTGGTATTTAGAGTCTGGATTCATGATCCAAACCCAGAGATACGTCTTGAACTCTGGGTCACCCGTACTCAGGGGGGTGAACTCTGGGTAATAATGCGGTACTCTGGATATTTAGTCTGTTCCGTCACAGACTCACATTTTATCTCCATAGATCCAAGCACTTAGCGGGTTTTAGCGGCCTCCTGCGCATGATCACGGTGGTAGTGGGTTGGCTTCTCGGGGTAATATGATCCTTTATCGTTACTCTGGTCCACAGCAAGATGAGGTGTACTCTGGGATACGTTCTCCAGAGACACTTTCCGCCAGACTTTAGGCACTCATCGTAAGGGAAAGTCCGCGGCTGGACTGAGTGTTTTTTGCACCCCTGGGTGTGCACTCCCAGGAATCACACTTCCAGCCAGTTGGGCCCATCTGCGGTCAAGTACTGGATTTATCCCATAACATTATTTTCTTCCCACAATCACCATCCGTGTCACACGGGTACAGCCGCGCCGCATCCAAGTCATCCACCAATCACAATTCAATACACACTCCAAGTCACAGAGGTGACGGCACGTCGTCGGCAAATTTCTGGAAACCGCCTCGTGTCACAAGAGTGGGCGAGCTCCCCCCTTCAAATCGAGGTTGAGTCTCGCGGACAACACCAACAGGGGTTGTCAAAGCCTGCAAAATGGAATGCAGGCTGGCACCCATGAGGCTCACAAAAAGAGTACGCTGGGGTCACACGGTATGAGCTCCGTCAAGAGCTATACCCATAAGCCGAGTGGGAAGAATACCACTGCGGCCCATAAGAGGGCACGTGACCGTGCGCCTCACTGGCAAGAGCATCAAGGCTCCGACGGAGTCCCATTAAGCCGGAAGCTGGGACTCGGCGGTTAACCCGCCCGTGGAGCTCCCGAGTCTCGCGACCGAGAGTGTCCACGTCCTGACGTAGGACATCAGGGCAGTTGATTTGCCAAACTGGGCGGCGGCTAGACCGCCAAGCCCAATGTCAAGTGCAATCTTGATCGCATATATTCGATCACGGGATTGATGCACTTCGTCCTGCAGAAAAGACTCTGCAGGACCAGGACCCGAAGGTCCCGCTGAATCAATATGAATTCCAGCTGAGCTTCAGCTTGGAGCTCCTAGACTGGGCAACCCTTGTGAGGGACCCAGTGACCTGTGCAACGAAGGAGGTATTCTCCGGCTGCACCGAAGGGAATCCCCACACGGGGTGGAGACCTCCCTTGGTCTCAGACTTCTTCCGAAGTCTAGTAAATTCCTTTAAGGGAATTTGGTGCGGTGCAAGAAGCACGCACCTGGCGGCCTCTATGTTCTCGATGAATAGAGACACGCCCTTAATCAGGTGGCGCTCGTACGCACCCATGGAGGTATGACCTCCTGTCAAGTGGACGTGGGCCCATGAGCTGCTCATGGAACAGCAGAGAGCCATGGCCCTCATGGGGGGAATACCCTGGAGCATGGGTAAGAACCCAACGCTCAGTGTGAGTACGCTCACGATGGACTGGCTGTCTAGCTAGTCGAGCAGCAAGCAGTTCTTCTTGCTGCTCATCGAGGTTGTTCACAACCTCAAGAGGCTCTTCGTTATATGCCTCATCAAGATCCTGGTCGCTTATGTGAAGCGACTGAGAGGCGCTGCGCTTCCTGGCGCTGGCCTCATTGGCATGGTTAGCCGTGTTGGTAACCTGGGCACGTCGTTTGCCTTTTGCCAATGTTAAGTTCTTAGGAGGTAAAGCCTCCTTGGCGTCCACGTTGCCGTGGACGTCATCGGCACCACCAGCTGTGGTGCCTGTGTCCGGATTGTTAATCGCGGACTTGGACTCAGTGTTTTAGTCCTTACCCTCGTCGCCAGGGCAAACGACAAGGGTATCGTCAGTCAAGCTGACTTGAGACTTGCTCATGGACCTGCGGATGGGCCTTGGGTCCTCGCAGTGGTCCGGTGATGACGACGGAGATCGTCTGTGGAGCGAGCTAGTGCTCGCTGCCACGTCAGGTGCATCTTGCACCTTGTTTGCTTTCGCAATGACATCAAATGATGTCTTGGCTTTGCCGCGAGGTTTAGCCGTCTTTGACTTGGGCTTCGCAGCCTTTGTCTTTGTGGGCGCAGAGGCGCCACTTGAGTTTCCCCTTTGGGGCATGCTCTGAGGTCGATGTGGAGACCTTGGGGACGTAATGGCAACGTGCCTGAAGCTCTGTGAGAGCAGGGAGCCGTAGCGCAAGAGCTCGGCGGCCCGTCGAAGAGTTTCGACTCTTCGAGTGAAATGTGAAGGGTTCACATTTGTCTCATTTTGATTGGGTGAAAATCCAACCTAAGTGGGGGAGGATGTAACGGGGTTACATGAAGGGGTACCCCAGAAAGGGTACCGCCTTTAGAAGTTGATATACTTCTGTGAGTATTCGTTTTAGATACTCTGTTGTGGGTGGTGTGGACCACACTACTGCCACGTGGGTCTAGGTGGCTGAGGGCCAACCAATAGTATTTGACCTACCTTTATATGCATATTAGGAAAAGATTATAGTTAATTAGGAGTTTGTATTACAGGCCAAATGGACCTAATTAACTATAAATAAATCAGTCTTAAACTTACTCCGAACTAGCTATTAAGTCCCTTAAGACCAGGACTTGTGAACTGTCGTTCACTAGGAGTTTGTATACTCCTGATAGCACGCTTCCTCAAGCAAGGTGCTCGTGTGACCCCGTCACAATGGCGCTACACTGTGCGCATTCGGTTGCAGCTGCCAAGCGTGGTGAACCCATGCAGTACGGAACTTGAGTAGTGGAGTTGTACTTGAGTTGTACTCCGGCCACTTTGATTTGTAGTAATCTCAGAGATTTCTGATTTTGAAATGCAAGATAGAAATTTACAATAAATTCCATTTTGCATTGTTTTGCTACCATTCAGAGCTGGCAAAGGTGTAGAAGCTCAGCTAAACCACCATGAATTCAATCAGTTCCCATTTTACTTTCACCTACAGCAATCACCACCAGCAACTGGTGACAGATACTATCACAGATTTTTCAGTACTCTTGACAGCACGCTTCCTCTTTCTCTGCTCGTGTCACCCGCCACGCTAACCATATGAAACTCTATCAACGAAACGGTCAATGCCATCACACTTTCTTGGACTCATTGTACCCAGCACTCCTTACTGCTCCTGGCAGTGTTGACATCACGGGTCGAGGAGGACGTAGACGAGATGGTGCAACAGGATGACGAGGAGCTTGAAACTGCCCGTTGATTCTTGGGAGAAATAAACAGCCTCCTGTGTCATTATTCCTCGGAGGCATGGGTAACTTCTGCTCTTGTCTCCTCATCTGCAAATTTACCAGCTGATCTGTCGAGTCTTGTAACATGACGGTCTGCTTTCGTACTACCGTTTGCAACTTAACGACCATCCGTTGAAGCTCATCCATCTTGGTGTCATGATCACGGAGAGTGTCCCCAAGTTGCTGCTGAACCAGCGTCTTAATTAACTCCACTGCCTCTCTTTTCATCACTTTTCGACGTGGTTTGTGAAAAGGAGATGGTGGTATTTGAGACGGAACTGCGGGGTCATCATCGTGCTGCTCTCCCTGCACTTCCACATGTACAGGCTGTAGTTGTATCTCTTCCTCTGCAGCTCTAAGCTGCAGCTGCCGTCGATATTGCTCGTCATTTTCCAATTTCGGTTGTAACACTCGACGCTGTTCTTGCTCCTTCTCAGCTTTTAGGTATGATTCTTCCTCGTTTGCTAAGCGCTGCACTACTTCTTCATTTTCAGCGGCTATACGTAGCTTTTCCTTCAATTCAACCTTCAACACCTCTGCACGCTGCTGTGCATCTTTAGCGGCTCGTTCTTCTCGCTCAATCTGGACACGTTTGCGCCAGAAGCAAGCCCACCGCAAGCGAATCCACCTTTGAATATCTGTTGCTGCTCCAATTTCCCTCTTTATATCTTGACGAACAGTTTTTTTCTCAAGCTCATGTAGTCGACGCTTACGTTGTCTGGAATACGCATGTTGAATACAAACTGCAGCGATCTTGCTTCTTTTTTTTTGCTGCTCAGCTTCTTGCTCTCGATCGTGGTCATTCTGAACCATAGCGGTGCGATGTCGATATCTTCTGGCAATTAACGTGGCAGCCGCATTCTCTGCATCGGTCATCTTGGTGGTTTGGCCGACAAGTGTCTGCAGTTTGTTCTTCTCGTCGGCGGTAGGGATCATGTCAGCCTGCTGAAGGTCGCTTTTATGCATGAAACCATGTTGCTGCGGAAATGCAGATCCATCTTCCTCTTCAGTATCTTCTCCATCCTTAGGGGGTAGTTCTTGCTGCTGGTGATTCGCTTGAACCAGTTGCAGAAGATGACGATTCTCGCCTTCCTCAACTTGCTCTCGTTCTCTCCAGCTTCTTCTGTGTCTCAATCGTTCTCTCTCCGCCTGCATATGACGGCTATTAGATACTCAGCACCCTCGGAAAGCTACTGCACACACGACAGACCTGTCTTCGCGCGTCTCGCAGTGCTTCACTAGCTCGCTCAGCCTCCACCAAATTTTTCCGCAATTGAAGAACTGCTCCAACATGTCCACGATATTCACCTCGCAGTTGCTGCATCTTGTCATCAACTTCATCTTCATCGTCGAATTCACGAGTATTTGGCGCGTGTTGAGACTGTAGCTGAATCCGTTGTCTAGAGCTCACAGGAAGAGGTGGTGTCGTGCCTGTATCAACTAAACTTTTGGGAGGAACGGTCCTTTGTGCCTGGACGTAGTTCGATGGAAAGAGGCCAATGATATCGGGAATTTTCACGTTGTACCCGGACCACCATCCGTCATCTTGCACATGCAGCACTTGTAGGACGTCACCTTCCTCGAAACCCAGTTCATCCAATTCTACAGATCAACATGTACACAACTTTTGTCAATGCTCGAATTCTGCAATTGGAGTTACAATAGAGTCCTACGTTCAGGTTCATAGTCGTAAAGTGCTATGACCTTCATACTCCAGTTGTCAGGTCGGTATTCTCCCATAATCTCCTCTGAAGCACTTACACGTTGAGCAACCAGGCAGACCTACAATGTTGAAAGCGTTCGAGAATAGTTAGATTTGACTGAAATAGCGAAGAACCGATTCATAAACGCATCTAGCTCTATCCGCTCTGCGTATTAGAAGCACAAAAGCTTGTCAACCTACGCTGCCGAGGCAAAACATTCACGCTGAAGCTCCTGCCACTTTGGGTTTTTGTCGATCACCTCAGTAAGAGACTTTGACAGCACGTTCACCACATTCTGAATGTGCCAAGGATCCACCTCGAGACCACCGATCGCCAGGCGCAAGAAGTGCACACCGTCCACGACCGAGTGTATGAGGAATACCTTGCCTGACTCGTTCACACAGCGGAGCAGCGCTTCATTGAGCTCACGTCCACCGAAGGCCACGTAAAAGCACACGAGGCCCATGCGCGCTCGTACAAAAAACTTGAAGCGGCCGTCTTTTTCCAGTAGTTCTTCAGCCTGCTTGGCTAGTGCAATTGAGCGACGGATATGCGCGCGTAGCCCGTTCGCTCCAAAACGACGGAACGTGAACCAGAGCTTTAGTGCTCGAAAACGGCGACCTAGCGGCACCTGCCAGTCCTTGTAATTTGGAGCAGACTGCATGAAGTCGTTCTTGAGGTATTCTGGGTCCAGTGCCAGCGCGCGGATAAGCGGACGGCGGTCCTTGACCCAAAGCAAACTTGCATCGAAACTCACAAGTAGCCACTTGTGCGTATTGATGCAAATGGAGTCGCAGCCTTCTGCGCCGTCCAGCCAATACTGGTATTCAGGACATACCGCGGCAGCTCCTCCATAAGCTCCGTCCAGGTGAACCCATACATGTTCAGGCTGCTCTCGAGCAACAGTAATTAGTTTCCGCAGCGGATCGATGGCTGTGGTAGAGGTGGTGCCTAGTGTTGGCATCAAACAGAATGGTACCAGTCCTTTCGCTCGGTCTTCTGCCATAGCACGAGCCACATCATCCGGTGCCAGTCCGTAGTTGTCCGTGTCGGCTTTGCCTCTTATCGCCGGCACCACTCGTAGATGCGGGATGTCCAGGACCATGCATCCCTTCTCTGCAATAGCATGCGTTTGGTCCGACACGTAGATCACGAGCTTGGCCGCCTTATCTTCTCTCTCAGCACCTTCCAACCCCTCCAAAGCTGCATGACGCGCTGCAATCAACGCACATAGCGCTGACTCACTCGCTGATCCTTGGATCACACCACCACCTGGAGAACTCGTGAGGAAGCACTCGGGCAGTCCCAGCAGCTTGGCCATCCAGTCGCAGACCACCTGCTCAAGCTCTGTGGCGGCTGGGGACGAGACCCACGAGAAGCCGATGACATCCAGGGATGAGCACAAGTAGTCGGCAAGTACACTGGGGTCACTGCCACAAATCTTAAAGTACGCGTGAAAGTTCGGCGCCGCCCAGTGAGTGAGCGCAGGGAAAATGAGCTGCTCTACGTCGCGGAAGATGTCGGCGTAGCTCTGCGGGTCTTCAGGGCACACAGCAGGAAGTTGGTCTCTCAGCTCTCCCGGCTTCACTTTGGATCGGATAGAGTACGACGAGTTGCCAGCCTCACCTCGATGAGGGTCGCGACGCTGTAGATTCTCATGGTAACGCACCAACAATTCCGTTAGTGCTGCTGCTGGATGGCGGATGGCTTCCGGGTCTTGGACATTCAGTGGCTGAGTGGACTCGAGAGCGCGACGGCGGACAACGTGCTGGAAAGCAGCCAGCAGAGCGGCGCCACCCGCGAGACCAGAGCAGAAGGCAGCAGCAGTGGAGACCGAGTCGCGCATAACCGAGCAAGTTGAAGAATGAAGAGCGATTTGCATTTGACACGCAAACAGATCGGAGAGGGATCCTGGCTCTCATCTCAATGTTTTGACGAGCTCTCGGAGTACTAATTGAAATGAAAAACTTTGCCTATCTAGATAGTCTTGGCCCCACTACTAGTAGGTCTGTGTGCAACTGGCGTTCAGCTTCGTAGGCAGCAACAAGTTCCACGAATTCACGCCACTCTGTTCTCAAACGAGTTAGCATCAATACCAGTTATCAATGCCAACGAAAGAACAGTACCTGGTTCTTCCGACATCTCGTGCAGTGCAATCCTGCTTTCATTCTGTACGAAGACACGGCTCAGTCCCCAGCTCGGAGGCTACCCATTAGGCGACGTACATTCCCCTGTTGAACGAAATCTGATGACAGATTGCTGCAATCGAAACCTGCACTTCCCAGGGACTTTCTAGTTAGTTTGTCCAGCTCATGACCGTGAACCTTCTGCATGGCGATAATTTGTTGTTGCGAGTGCTTCAGTTTGACCTCAAGCTTACCTTTAGCGAGACTAAGTCTCGCCACCTCCCTCTCCAGCTCAGCGACCTGCTTCCTTTTGGTCTGCAGATCGGTTGTGAGTCCCTGGCGCACAGCCAACGTAATCTCCAAATGCTCTTTTTGTTCCTGGAACTTCACGTTGAGCGCTGCATGCTTCTTCTCCAGCGCACGCGTAGACTTAGATAGTCTAGCTTCCAACTGATTAATCGTCTGTCGGTCGTTTTTCAACTGGGTTTCTAGTTGGATGATGCGTCCTTTTCGTGACATCAACGCCACCTCCCGATCACTCTGATGGACAGCAAACTCGCTAGCTTGTTGCTGGATTCTCTCCAGAGTCTCCTTTGTTTTCTTCACTTCGATGTTAAAAAGCTCTCGTGCCTCAATAACAGACTGTTGCAGCAAATGGTGCAGTCCACGGACTTCGTTTACGAAATGGAGGAGCTTTGATTTCTCCTGTTCGTTCTGACGAAGACAAACCTGCTGCGCGCGCTCCCATCCGACAAGTCGGTCTTCATTTTCGAGTTGCAATTTGTTCACTTGTTCCTCAAGTTGTTGACGTTGAAACTCATGATGTTGGAGATCCTCGGTCATTCTAGAGCGAAGCTCCTGAACCTCGACTTGCGCGTGGTCGAATCGCTCCTTTTCTTGAAGCAGTATTTCTAGCTCTTCACATCTGCGGGTGTGCTCAGTTTTAAATGTGTGGAGCTTTGCCTCCACAAATCCTCGTTGTTGAACTGCGTCGCTCAACTCTCTGTGGAGTCTGTTGTTTTCATTCTCCAGCTCCAGTTTTACCTTGGTCAAAGCCGCGATCTCATGTTTCCACAATTCCGCTTCGGTGGTAAATCGAGCTTGTTGCTGCTGGAGCTGTGCCTCCTTCTCCTTGGTCAGCGTCATCTTTTCAAGTGAGACAACCTCTTCACGAGCCATGAGCTTCGCTTGGAAGCTCTCTTTCATATTTTCAAGCTGACGTGCAAACAAATCGCTTGATTGCTCCGAAGCAGCCAGCTTTTGCTCCAGGTTTTGAATCGAAGTTCGTGCACTCACCGCTTCAACTTCCATTTGAATCTTTTCATTCGTAAGTAGCTCCACTTGATCCTGCAGTGACGATAAAGCTGCAACGAGAGCATTGGTGTTCCCAAGCGGTGCTACAACGCCATGTCCACTAGCATTTTTTTCGGCTGTTTTAGCTTTTTGAGGCTTCGAGACCAGAGCTTCTTTACTTTCACTCGTTTGCTCCACATCAACACCGCCGTCTCGTTTATCGCCACCCGTAGTTACCAGCTCCGAGAATGCATTACCATCGGAATCGTTTGATGACACTGTGGCTTGCAAACTATCGCGTTTTTGAGAGAAGAGGTTTGAAGCTGGAGAGCTAAAAGAGCTGATAGCTAACGATGACGGACGCTTGGCAACGCGTTTCCTGCCCAGGAACAGCACTATTAGACCTATCAATGCCTCCATAAATGAAAACATACTTTGCACTTAAAGAGGGCGAACGCGGCTTGGTAGTTGTCACACTTCTGCGAGTGGCCTACACAGTAACATCAGTTAGTGGCAGTTCTGCTTTTCTGAGGAATCGTGGCAAGTACAGGTTTGGTTTGGCCAACTGCTGGTATCGGAGGTGGGGATCGTGAAGCATTGATCCTTGGTGAGAAATTCAAGCGGAAGTCTGAGCTCGGTCTATTCGTACCAATGTAGAGTAACAGTTAGTGTTTCCATTCAACGTCAACCAGCCTTCCAAAGCACACAAACCTACCTTTTGGATCGACTTTCAGGACTGAATGATCGTGCGTCATCGTCTTCGAGGTAGCCGAACACTTGTTGATCATCCAGGTCGTCGAAATTGACATCGCTATTGCTAGAAAACGATGAGTTAGACCCACGCCGACTCATTGTTGTCCTTAGTTGGCTAGCTCAATGCACACAGTCACGAGAGGAAAACTGCCGCCGTTTCGATGGTTTATTTTATTGAAATGGCTCACTTCCTCGAGCGCTTTACTGACATCGATGGCTGGCTTGACCGCTTTGCTCGATGACGACGGAACTTATGTGGGCCATCACCGATCATGTCGCTAACAAGAGTCTTTCGCTCGATAGCAGAGTCATCCCAGGATGAACCAAATTGGGCCTTCCGATTCACGCGCAGAGCTCCTGCAGCCATATTACCGACCGGTGCATTTTTGTCATTATCGCCCGAGCTGCTCTCATGATTTTCCATACGCCAGAACCACTCCCGAAGATCAGCGCGCTCCTTGCACTTGGAAACACAGCGAAACAGGAGTCGAAGCAGGTAGAATAATATGATGAATCCGGACAGGACGATGGCACAAAGGATTCCAGCTTTCATAGTTGTGATGACCTCGCGAACGATCAGCATTTCATTCTGTCAAGCAAAATAATAAGAGACTGAAATACCAGCAGCAATTGCCTGACACACTCACCCAAAGAGCAATGTTATCCCGCCGGACATCATCAAGTAGTCGACCATAACTCCGCAAAGTTTGCTCGTTATTCGACAGCTCTTTTGCCACGTGATCTTTCTGTAGATAGTACACACAGTCAGTTTACACGTGACAACACAAACTGGAACAACGAGATTTACCAGGTCTACGATCATGGTGCGGATTTCTTTCAACTGTTCGTTTAGTGATTCTTGATTCGACTGGAAACATAACAGGAACAGCACGATACGTTAGTAAGCTAAACGGGAAGATCAACTGGAGTCCACGGATGGTTCCAAGCACGGTACCTGCAACATCTTGATGGCGGCCCACTGGTGTGTGTGAAACTCCTCTAGTTGTCTCGCCATGACGCTCTGATTAACTTCTAAAGCTTGAACTAGATAAGTTCAGCACACGAATCCTTTGTCAGAAAGCGAAGTAAATACAATGGCGCAGCATTTCACATTCTTACTCTTCTTGGTGATGCGCACGAATATGCTTTCTAGTCGACCAAGACCTTGAGTTGATGACGCTGCAATACTGTGAGAAGCTGACAAGAATGAAGCTGTGGCTGATGTGGCGCTCGGTACAGTAGCGTTGGAACTGGGACTGTTAGCTGTAGGGCCACTTGATGTGTTGGTGCTTGATGCACTGACTGGTGGAGCGCTAGATGACGGTACTACGCCATCCACAACATCGGAATCAATAGATTCAGTACTTGTAGGAGGCAAATTCACGTTTGTGTTTGAATTGGCAGCGATTTCAGCTTCGATCTGCTCCGGGGTATAGTCGACCAGACAACACATTCCATGGCTACGATAGTGCTGAGCCCTCTGGGTTTCATCGTAGAACACCGCCGCAACCGTGTTATTCTTCTCCATCAAGCACTGACTCATGAGGTCCGTGGGGTCTGGAATTCGAGGGACGGAAACATCGGTGCTTTCAGGTAGGGCGGACAGTTGCGGGGCTGGAATTGCTGGTTGCACATCAAGCGCTTCTACTTCAGCGTCGATGCTCTTTTCCAACTGAGAGATTACTTGCGTGAATGTCCGACCGAATACCCTGTAACATCAGTATGTCTATTACATCCGGATACAATGCGTAGCTCAGGGAAGGACCTACCGTAGTTGACTCAACGTGCAGTAGTACTCGGATCCATAGTGTGACAGAAAGCGAAACTTGATGTAGCGCACGTGCTGTTGTGCGTCCAGTTGGAAAATTTGTTCACCGTTGGTGTGTGCAGCCGTGAAGTTGCCGAGTACGAGCCAGGTGTCTGTTGGATAGTTGACGCTTCCCAGCACAATGAAATCCTTAACAGGCGATGAGAATTTTTCATAGTTAGCGACTGCGATAGCATCTGCATGCACCTGTATCACAAAAATGCAAAAAACATAAGCCACCATTCCCTACATAACTTCTTGCTTTCAGTGACTTACATCTTCCGAGAGACTGATGACGACCCATTTCCGGGGGTTTGAACACGGAGTCAGCATGTACCGGTCTTTATCAGGCACCAGCAAGTTCGTGGGGCTCTTGGTATCGGGTGCAGCGTCCAGGATCGTGGCACCAGCATCCAGCGACGCGTAGTTCTGTCGCTTGCGGTTGTCCACGCTGTCGGCGTCCACCACCTCGAACAGACCGCTGGGCACGTCCAGTAGAGGGTCCACATCTTCATCTGCCAGTCCCGTGTCCGTCACTGGTTCATCTGACTCAGCGATATGCTGCGGAGTCGACGAGACGTCGGCATCAGCGACAGCATAAGTAACACCAGTTGGAGACTCGTCCTGCGTCAGTTCTGCGTCATTTGACGCCGCGAAGTCCCCAGTAGAAGAACCAGCGTCTTCGCTTGGTGTGGAGTCCGAACCGGCGTCAGGCGTCACGATGGCGCGCACGCTATAGAGCGCCAGGAACAGCAGCAGCAGGAGCGGGGCCACGAAGTGGTGCTTTGGTCGCATGGGTGTACAAAATGGAGGACTGCAATTGGATGATTTTCGTTCAATGATATTGAGGTACAACAGCTGTCATCAAATTGTCCACGTGGACCTACTTTTGTCCACCTGAACTATGAAGAGTTAAGCGCAGTCATGATTCATGACTCATGAGCGCTCTTGTACATGTAGCTAGCACTTGCATGAGACCCGCATCTCTGTGAGAAAGGAAGGGATGCGCTACACGAATATGTTGTAGTACAAGTATAGGTTGCATGGTAACCCGATAGTCCTGGTCTGCAGGAGTCCGCCTCTGCTGGTTAAACGCTGCGTTGTAGAAGCGCTAATCCTCGTGTTTGGAAGAGTGCAGATGAGTTGAGCCAATAGCTCAGGTTGTTTGCTTAAGAATGTGACGCCGCTAATCGTCGTGTTTAGAAGAGTTCGGCTTGTCGATGACGAGTTCTTGCTGAAGAATTGACGCATTAACTCGAGTTGCTGTATAACACCGACACCCTCGTGATCGACTGGAGTCTATTAGTCACTGGTTGCTTGCAATGCAGTGCAACTGTCAGCTGAGTACCGGCCAGCGACGCGGACCTCGATTCGAGGTCCAACTTGGATTCCAAGTGGCGCGACAACGACAACGACCGGTTTCGCCTTCTCTACAGGTAGTAATCATTCAATGGTTCCTTTTTGCAATGCTCGCTACACTGTATACGTACATGGACTGCTGTGAAGGACATGTAGCGACGTACAGGACCAAGCTAAATTAATACACTGTATTACCATAACTTATCCTGTGCGTTTCTCGTTTTAATTGTTGGTGTTCTCTTGACTCATTTTGGCGGGTTCTTCGCACGAAGTTCGTGCTCAAGACTTGTAAAAAGGCGGTGCTGCCGCCTGTGACAAATGCCGCACAAATGCTAGACCGATTTGTACAGCTACTAACCAACGAATGGTGGTGGGTAGATCCTGGCAAAGACAAGGTTGACTTGGTGTTTACACGAGTCGCCGAACTGCTCAGCGTACTCGTGGCTAACCGCATGGCGGTAGCAATCTGCTCTCTCTGCAATGCAGCATCAGGCTTACGCGCTGGCGCCATTCACCTTCATCCCACGTTTTCCGCTTACTCCAGTGTACTGTACCAGGTCGGCTAATAGGCTTGTGAATCATAATTTGTGATTCAAAAAGCCTTCCAACCCAACACTTGCAATTTTACACAGTGTGCATGTAAAATCAGCGTTCGCAAATTTCAATGCGTACACCGTTCCACCTTGGCTGTCCATTGTCGGCTCGAAAATGCTCGCTTGCGCCCGATCTGCTCTAGCGGAATTCTTGAACGCATCATCGAGCAGTGATTGTCGATTCCTCTAAGATGCGGCCAGAAAATGGGAATGACGCGAAAGCGATTCGCATGATACAGCGTGGCCGGGCACCACTCTGCGGTGCTTGCAGTGCATGTACTTACACGTACAAGTTGCAGTTGTTACACTGCAAGTTGCAACCGGGGATGCGCCGTCTCGACAATCACAATCCGAGCAACTTCGACTTGCCAAAGCCGTGACTCGTCCAGCGAATCGCGTCCGGCTCGCTGCGATTATCGCGAGGGAGCGAGCGACGCAACATCGCGCTTGTGAAGCACCGAGGATTCGCTATGGGATCGGCAGCGCTGCGACGCCTTGCTCACGGCAATCGACAGCTTTGTCTTCGGCGCTTCGGGTGTATCGCCATCCGAATGCCACAGAGTCCGGACCTCAACGCATCAAGATGACAACGTCGTACATTACATGTTGCAAATTGCGATGAAGGCTGCTGCTGCCGATCAGCACGAATACTCTCCTGGGAGTCCAGCGGGAGACCATCATGGCTGCGACACCGAGATCGCCGCCGCCGGAGACGCGTCGCTGTGGCGCTACCGATTGGAGCCCAATGAAGGAATCCGGAATCTGTTATTTGCATAGCTCTGGCCAACACGCCGCTCGTAGCATGACGTGACTGCACAGAGCGGCTCTGCTCAACAGGCACTGGTGTCAACAAGCGGCGGTGTTGGTACCGAAACGGGTGGGAGCGCTGGCGTAGCGGCTAGAGACTCGGCGGTTCGCTGACGAGGAGTGCGCGATGCATACTCTGGGCCAGTGCTGGCTCGGTCTCGCTTTGCTTCGTGTACATTGCTCGCTTTATGTCGGCGAGTTGCCGACACGGCTCGCGACCCCTTCCCGAGGACGCTCTCGTGCTCGAGGTGGACACTTGGCTCGTCTGAGCGCCGATCTCTACAATATCAATGTCGTCGTGAGTAATCGAGCCACGTCGCCCCTCCCCCTTCGCACAGCCATTGGCTCGCAAGATTGGCGTGTCAGCCGCCTACCAAGTCGTGTTTTGATTGCAGAGACGGCGGAGCTTCACGCGCGCTTTGCAGATGCCTTATGCTCGCCTACGCTTGTATTTCGCCTCGAGATCGAGACAGCAAGTTGAAAAGAGATCCGGAGTCGGCGCACTCATCAGGTGGATCGTCTGTCGGAGACAAGCACCTGTGTTAAACGCGATAATTTAGGGACTGTGTACTGCATTGAATATTGCAGGTTTAACTTCTGTCACAATGTGAAAGGAGGCTAAGTCTTCGGAACCTGATCACTTTCAGGCATTATACTACACACTTTGACAGGGTGCGTTATCTGAAAGCAAAGTCCGTCAACCATGCACGACAATGGCGTCGGTCGAGCTTCATGCCGGCAGTTGGCCTTTTGCCGAGTAGAGCACAAACGTCGATCCCGTTCAAGGACTGAACCAAGCTGTCTTCGCACTCCTAAGAGAAAGCAACAGACTGATGACCTTCGTCGAGATAATGTCCGCCATGAGTCCCCGTTCTTCATCTTCGGTACAGACGCCGTCGCAGTGGGTGGCGCCTCCTGCCGCGTCCTGGACTCGTGAGGAAATCAGTATGATCCAGGAAATGTTCCTCTCGGACGAGAAGGCCATCCAGATCCGAGACATCTCCATCAGTGGCGGCAAGCTGCCGGTCACTGAGGACCCTCTCGCTGTATCTGTGGAGCAGGGTGCCGACGCCACTAGCATGCTGTTGTCCCCCATCGGCGCAGACGACGCCTTCCTGCAGCAGTTTATGGTGGACGAGAAGGACGCCATGACTGCTTTCTTTCTCGAGGCCATCGACCCCTTTCAGAACGTCCCCGCGCCGGCCACGGGCAGCAAGGGCCCTGTCGCCGCTCCAAGCGATGGCGACCAGTCGAGCACGTGCTAGCAAAGCTGCGCGCCAAGGTGGAGGGGCTCAACCGTATCTACTACTCGCGCTGCATGAACGTGTCGGGCGCTGACGACTCAAGTATCAACAAGGTCAAGCTCATGCTTGCGATCGAGAGACTGCAGCGAGTCATCCAGGGCCTCTCCAAGGAAAACGCCCAGCTCAAGACAGACACTACCAGCTGTGTGCAGCGTAGTGAGCTACTTCTGCAGAATAGCAGCAGCAACCTGGATGAGCTTGAACAGCTCAGTCAATGTATTGAAGAGTCAGTGTGCGCCGCTGCTGTGGAGGAGGGTATGGAAGTTGCACTGAACTGCTCTATGGACGGTGAGGTGCTCAAAGACCACCAGGACGAGAATGGCTGGGGCTACAAGAGTGTGGTGTCCCAGAACGGCGTGTTCACATACAGCCTGAAGAAGGAGTACTCCAAGGACGTGAACATGCATGAGGTGATGCAGAAGACGTGGGCCAATGTGAGCAGCTCCGAGAACTTCTCGTGCATCTACTACGGTTCCATCAAAGCGCAGCTTGTGAAAAAAGTGGGAAAGGAGGCTGTTATTATGTATGATATGACCAACCACGACTCGACTCGCGTGGATCGCGTGGTTGCTGTGTTGTTCCGGGTGAAGACGCCGAACGGGTTCCTGCTTGGCGCACGCTCAATCGCTGTGACCCCAGTCGCGGCAGCCGACAATGTGCGACGTATGGAATGCACGACATGGCAGCGTTACGATTGCAGGGATGACGGCGGCTTTTCAGTCACATCGGGCGGCCAGCTCTCGTACCCGTCCCGCGCGGACATCGATTTTATGGCGGTGGAGATCCTGTGCCTGCACTTGCGGTGGGAGAACCGTGTAGTGGGGCCGCAGATCATGATGTGAAGAAGCGGCGACAGTCCACCGATCGCCCACCCTCGCCAGCTCAAGGCGGTGAAGGACATGTGTGTGCAATGAGTGTGAGCGATGTG
>VOQZ01002030.1:0-22572 GCA_008079305.1 Phytophthora palmivora
CATTATTCCTCGGAGGCATGGGTAACTTCTGCTCTTGTCTCCTCATCTGCAAATTTACCAGCTGATCTGTCGAGTTTGTAACATGACGGTCTGCTTTCGTACTACCGTTTGCAACTTAACGACCATCCGTTGAAGCTCATCCATCTTGGTGTCATGATCACGGAGAGTGTCCCAAGTTGCTGCTGAACCAGCGTCTTAATTAACTCCACTGCCTCTCTTTTCATCACTTTTCGACGTGGTTTGTGAAAAGGAGATGGTGGTATTTGAGACGGAACTGCGGGGTCATCATCGTGCTGCTCTCCCTGCACTTCCACATGTACAGGCTGTAGTTGTATCTCTTCCTCTGCAGCTCTAAGCTGCAGCTGCCGTCGATATTGCTCGTCATTTTCCAATTTCGGTTGTAACACTCGACGCTGTTCTTGCTCCTTCTCAGCTTTTAGGTATGATTCTTCCTCGTTTGCTAAGCGCTGCACTACTTCTTCATTTTCAGCGGCTATACGTAGCTTTTCCTTCAATTCAACCTTCAACACCTCTGCACGCTGCTGTGCATCTTTAGCGGCTCGTTCTTCTCGCTCAATCTGGACACGTTTGCGCAGAAGCAAGCCCACCGCAAGCGAATCCACCTTTGAATATCTGTTGCTGCCTCCAATTTCCCTCTTTATATCTTGACGAACAGTTTTTTTCTCAAGCTCATGTAGTCGACGCTTACGTTGTCTGGAATACGCATGTTGAATACAAACTGCAGCGATCTTGCTCTTTTTTTTTTTGCTGCAGCTTCTTGCTCTCGATCGTGGTCATTCTGAACCATAGCGGTGCGATGTCGATATCTTCTGGCAATTAACGTGGCAGCCGCATTCTCTGCATCGGTCATCTTGGTGGTTTGGCCGACAAGTGTCTGCAGTTTGTTCTTCTCGTCGGCGGTAGGGATCATGTCAGCCTGCTGAAGGTCGCTTTATGCATGAAACCATGTTGCTGCGGAAATGCAGATCCATCTTCCTCTTCAGTATCTTCTCCATCCTTAGGGGGTAGTTCTTGCTGCTGGTGATTCGCTTGAACCAGTTGCAGAAGATGACGATTCTCGCCTTCCTCAACTTGCTCTCGTTCTCTCCAGCTTTTCTGTGTCTCAATCGTTCTCTCTCCGCCTGCATATGACGGCTATTAGATACTCAGCACCCTCGGAAAGCTACTGCACACACGACAGACCTGTCTTCGCGCGTCTCGCAGTGCTTCACTAGCTCGCTCAGCCTCCACCAAATTTTTCCGCAATTGAAGAACTGCTCCAACATGTCCACGATATTCACCTCGCAGTTGCTGCATCTTGTCATCAACTTCATCTTCATCGTCGAATTCACGAGTATTTGGCGCGTGTTGAGACTGTAGCTGAATCCGTTGTCTAGAGCTCACAGGAAGAGGTGGTGTCGTGCCTGTATCAACTAAACTTTTGGGAGGAACGGTCCTTTGTGCCTGGACGTAGTTCGATGGAAAGAGGCCAATGATATCGGGAATTTTCACGTTGTACCCGGACCACCATCCGTCATCTTGCACATGCAGCACTTGTAGGACGTCACCTTCCTCGAAACCCAGTTCATCCAATTCTACAGATCAACATGTACACAACTTTTGTCAATGCTCGAATTCTGCAATTGGAGTTACAATAGAGTCCTACGTTCAGGTTCATAGTCGTAAAGTGCTATGACCTTCATACTCCAGTTGTCAGGTCGGTATTCTCCCATAATCTCCTCTGAAGCACTTACACGTTGAGCAACCAGGCAGACCTACAATGTTGAAAGCGTTCGAGAATAGTTAGATTTGACTGAAATAGCGAAGAACCGATCATAAACGCATCTAGCTCTATCCGCTCTGCGTATTAGAAGCACAAAAGCTTGTCAACCTACGCTGCCGAGGCAAAACATTCACGCTGAAGCTCCTGCCACTTTGGGTTTTTGTCGATCACCTCAGTAAGAGACTTTGACAGCACGTTCACCACATTCTGAATGTGCCAAGGATCCACCTCGAGACCACCGATCGCCAGGCGCAAGAAGTGCACACCGTCCACGACCGAGTGTATGAGGAATACCTTGCCTGACTCGTTCACACAGCGGAGCAGCGCTTCATTGAGCTCACGTCCACCGAAGGCCACGTAAAAGCACACGAGGCCCATGCGCGCTCGTACAAAAAACTTGAAGCGGCCGTCTTTTTCCAGTAGTTCTTCAGCCTGCTTGGCTAGTGCAATTGAGCGACGGATATGCGCGCGTAGCCCGTTCGCTCCAAAACGACGGAACGTGAACCAGAGCTTTAGTGCTCGAAAACGGCGACCTAGCGGCACCTGCCAGTCCTTGTAATTTGGAGCAGACTGCATGAAGTCGTTCTTGAGGTATTCTGGGTCCAGTGCCAGCGCGCGGATAAGCGGACGGCGGTCCTTGACCCAAAGCAAACTTGCATCGAAACTCACAAGTAGCCACTTGTGCGTATTGATGCAAATGGAGTCGCAGCCTTCTGCGCCGTCCAGCCAATACTGGTATTCAGGACATACCGCGGCAGCTCCTCCATAAGCTCCGTCCAGGTGAACCCATACATGTTCAGGCTGCTCTCGAGCAACAGTAATTAGTTTCCGCAGCGGATCGATGGCTGTGGTAGAGGTGGTGCCTAGTGTTGGCATCAAACAGAATGGTACCAGTCCTTTCGCTCGGTCTTCTGCCATAGCACGAGCCACATCATCCGGTGCCAGTCCGTAGTTGTCCGTGTCGGCTTTGCCTCTTATCGCCGGCACCACTCGTAGATGCGGGATGTCCAGGACCATGCATCCCTTCTCTGCAATAGCATGCGTTTGGTCCGACACGTAGATCACGAGCTTGGCCGCCTTATCTTCTCTCTCAGCACCTTCCAACCCCTCCAAAGCTGCATGACGCGCTGCAATCAACGCACATAGCGCTGACTCACTCGCTGATCCTTGGATCACACCACCACCTGGAGAACTCGTGAGGAAGCACTCGGGCAGTCCCAGCAGCTTGGCCATCCAGTCGCAGACCACCTGCTCAAGCTCTGTGGCGGCTGGGGACGAGACCCACGAGAAGCCGATGACATCCAGGGATGAGCACAAGTAGTCGGCAAGTACACTGGGGTCACTGCCACAAATCTTAAAGTACGCGTGAAAGTTCGGCGCCGCCCAGTGAGTGAGCGCAGGGAAAATGAGCTGCTCTACGTCGCGGAAGATGTCGGCGTAGCTCTGCGGGTCTTCAGGGCACACAGCAGGAAGTTGGTCTCTCAGCTCTCCCGGCTTCACTTTGGATCGGATAGAGTACGACGAGTTGCCAGCCTCACCTCGATGAGGGTCGCGACGCTGTAGATTCTCATGGTAACGCACCAACAATTCCGTTAGTGCTGCTGCTGGATGGCGGATGGCTTCCGGGTCTTGGACATTCAGTGGCTGAGTGGACTCGAGAGCGCGACGGCGGACAACGTGCTGGAAAGCAGCCAGCAGAGCGGCGCCACCCGCGAGACCAGAGCAGAAGGCAGCAGCAGTGGAGACCGAGTCGCGCATAACCGAGCAAGTTGAAGAATGAAGAGCGATTTGCATTTGACACGCAAACAGATCGGAGAGGGATCCTGGCTCTCATCTCAATGTTTTGACGAGCTCTCGGAGTACTAATTGAAATGAAAAACTTTGCCTATCTAGATAGTCTTGGCCCCACTACTAGTAGGTCTGTGTGCAACTGGCGTTCAGCTTCGTAGGCAGCAACAAGTTCCACGAATTCACGCCACTCTGTTCTCAAACGAGTTAGCATCAATACCAGTTATCAATGCCAACGAAAGAACAGTACCTGGTTCTTCCGACATCTCGTGCAGTGCAATCCTGCTTTCATTCTGTACGAAGACACGGCTCAGTCCCCAGCTCGGAGGCTACCCATTAGGCGACGTACATTCCCCTGTTGAACGAAATCTGATGACAGATTGCTGCAATCGAAACCTGCACTTCCCAGGGACTTTCTAGTTAGTTTGTCCAGCTCATGACCGTGAACCTTCTGCATGGCGATAATTTGTTGTTGCGAGTGCTTCAGTTTGACCTCAAGCTTACCTTTAGCGAGACTAAGTCTCGCCACCTCCCTCTCCAGCTCAGCGACCTGCTTCCTTTTGGTCTGCAGATCGGTTGTGAGTCCCTGGCGCACAGCCAACGTAATCTCCAAATGCTCTTTTTGTTCCTGGAACTTCACGTTGAGCGCTGCATGCTTCTTCTCCAGCGCACGCGTAGACTTAGATAGTCTAGCTTCCAACTGATTAATCGTCTGTCGGTCGTTTTTCAACTGGGTTTCTAGTTGGATGATGCGTCCTTTTCGTGACATCAACGCCACCTCCCGATCACTCTGATGGACAGCAAACTCGCTAGCTTGTTGCTGGATTCTCTCCAGAGTCTCCTTTGTTTTCTTCACTTCGATGTTAAAAAGCTCTCGTGCCTCAATAACAGACTGTTGCAGCAAATGGTGCAGTCCACGGACTTCGTTTACGAAATGGAGGAGCTTTGATTTCTCCTGTTCGTTCTGACGAAGACAAACCTGCTGCGCGCGCTCCCATCCGACAAGTCGGTCTTCATTTTCGAGTTGCAATTTGTTCACTTGTTCCTCAAGTTGTTGACGTTGAAACTCATGATGTTGGAGATCCTCGGTCATTCTAGAGCGAAGCTCCTGAACCTCGACTTGCGCGTGGTCGAATCGCTCCTTTTCTTGAAGCAGCATTTCTAGCTCTTCACATCTGCGGGTGTGCTCAGTTTTAAATGTGTGGAGCTTTGCCTCCACAAATCCTCGTTGTTGAACTGCGTCGCTCAACTCTCTGTGGAGTCTGTTGTTTTCATTCTCCAGCTCCAGTTTTACCTTGGTCAAAGCCGCGATCTCATGTTTCCACAATTCCGCTTCGGTGGTAAATCGAGCTTGTTGCTGCTGGAGCTGTGCCTCCTTCTCCTTGGTCAGCGTCATCTTTTCAAGTGAGACAACCTCTTCACGAGCCATGAGCTTCGCTTGGAAGCTCTCTTTCATATTTTCAAGCTGACGTGCAAACAAATCGCTTGATTGCTCCGAAGCAGCCAGCTTTTGCTCCAGGTTTTGAATCGAAGTTCGTGCACTCACCGCTTCAACTTCCATTTGAATCTTTTCATTCGTAAGTAGCTCCACTTGATCCTGCAGTGACGATAAAGCTGCAACGAGAGCATTGGTGTTCCCAAGCGGTGCTACAACGCCATGTCCACTAGCATTTTTTTCGGCTGTTTTAGCTTTTTGAGGCTTCGAGACCAGAGCTTCTTTACTTTCACTCGTTTGCTCCACATCAACACCGCCGTCTCGTTTATCGCCACCCGTAGTTACCAGCTCCGAGAATGCATTACCATCGGAATCGTTTGATGACACTGTGGCTTGCAAACTATCGCGTTTTTGAGAGAAGAGGTTTGAAGCTGGAGAGCTAAAAGAGCTGATAGCTAACGATGACGGACGCTTGGCAACGCGTTTCCTGCCCAGGAACAGCACTATTAGACCTATCAATGCCTCCATAAATGAAAACATACTTTGCACTTAAAGAGGGCGAACGCGGCTTGGTAGTTGTCACACTTCTGCGAGTGGCCTACACAGTAACATCAGTTAGTGGCAGTTCTGCTTTTCTGAGGAATCGTGGCAAGTACAGGTTTGGTTTGGCCAACTGCTGGTATCGGAGGTGGGGATCGTGAAGCATTGATCCTTGGTGAGAAATTCAAGCGGAAGTCTGAGCTCGGTCTATTCGTACCAATGTAGAGTAACAGTTAGTGTTTCCATTCAACGTCAACCAGCCTTCCAAAGCACACAAACCTACCTTTTGGATCGACTTTCAGGACTGAATGATCGTGCGTCATCGTCTTCGAGGTAGCCGAACACTTGTTGATCATCCAGGTCGTCGAAATTGACATCGCTATTGCTAGAAAACGATGAGTTAGACCCACGCCGACTCATTGTTGTCCTTAGTTGGCTAGCTCAATGCACACAGTCACGAGAGGAAAACTGCCGCCGTTTCGATGGTTTATTTTATTGAAATGGCTCACTTCCTCGAGCGCTTTACTGACATCGATGGCTGGCTTGACCGCTTTGCTCGATGACGACGGAACTTATGTGGGCCATCACCGATCATGTCGCTAACAAGAGTCTTTCGCTCGATAGCAGAGTCATCCCAGGATGAACCAAATTGGGCCTTCCGATTCACGCGCAGAGCTCCTGCAGCCATATTACCGACCGGTGCATTTTTGTCATTATCGCCCGAGCTGCTCTCATGATTTTCCATACGCCAGAACCACTCCCGAAGATCAGCGCGCTCCTTGCACTTGGAAACACAGCGAAACAGGAGTCGAAGCAGGTAGAATAATATGATGAATCCGGACAGGACGATGGCACAAAGGATTCCAGCTTTCATAGTTGTGATGACCTCGCGAACGATCAGCATTTCATTCTGTCAAGCAAAATAATAAGAGACTGAAATACCAGCAGCAATTGCCTGACACACTCACCCAAAGAGCAATGTTATCCCGCCGGACATCATCAAGTAGTCGACCATAACTCCGCAAAGTTTGCTCGTTATTCGACAGCTCTTTTGCCACGTGATCTTTCTGTAGATAGTACACACAGTCAGTTTACACGTGACAACACAAACTGGAACAACGAGATTTACCAGGTCTACGATCATGGTGCGGATTTCTTTCAACTGTTCGTTTAGTGATTCTTGATTCGACTGGAAACATAACAGGAACAGCACGATACGTTAGTAAGCTAAACGGGAAGATCAACTGGAGTCCACGGATGGTTCCAAGCACGGTACCTGCAACATCTTGATGGCGGCCCACTGGTGTGTGTGAAACTCCTCTAGTTGTCTCGCCATGACGCTCTGATTAACTTCTAAAGCTTGAACTAGATAAGTTCAGCACACGAATCCTTTGTCAGAAAGCGAAGTAAATACAATGGCGCAGCATTTCACATTCTTACTCTTCTTGGTGATGCGCACGAATATGCTTTCTAGTCGACCAAGACCTTGAGTTGATGACGCTGCAATACTGTGAGAAGCTGACAAGAATGAAGCTGTGGCTGATGTGGCGCTCGGTACAGTAGCGTTGGAACTGGGACTGTTAGCTGTAGGGCCACTTGATGTGTTGGTGCTTGATGCACTGACTGGTGGAGCGCTAGATGACGGTACTACGCCATCCACAACATCGGAATCAATAGATTCAGTACTTGTAGGAGGCAAATTCACGTTTGTGTTTGAATTGGCAGCGATTTCAGCTTCGATCTGCTCCGGGGTATAGTCGACCAGACAACACATTCCATGGCTACGATAGTGCTGAGCCCTCTGGGTTTCATCGTAGAACACCGCCGCAACCGTGTTATTCTTCTCCATCAAGCACTGACTCATGAGGTCCGTGGGGTCTGGAATTCGAGGGACGGAAACATCGGTGCTTTCAGGTAGGGCGGACAGTTGCGGGGCTGGAATTGCTGGTTGCACATCAAGCGCTTCTACTTCAGCGTCGATGCTCTTTTCCAACTGAGAGATTACTTGCGTGAATGTCCGACCGAATACCCTGTAACATCAGTATGTCTATTACATCCGGATACAATGCGTAGCTCAGGGAAGGACCTACCGTAGTTGACTCAACGTGCAGTAGTACTCGGATCCATAGTGTGACAGAAAGCGAAACTTGATGTAGCGCACGTGCTGTTGTGCGTCCAGTTGGAAAATTTGTTCACCGTTGGTGTGTGCAGCCGTGAAGTTGCCGAGTACGAGCCAGGTGTCTGTTGGATAGTTGACGCTTCCCAGCACAATGAAATCCTTAACAGGCGATGAGAATTTTTCATAGTTAGCGACTGCGATAGCATCTGCATGCACCTGTATCACAAAAATGCAAAAAACATAAGCCACCATTCCCTACATAACTTCTTGCTTTCAGTGACTTACATCTTCCGAGAGACTGATGACGACCCATTTCCGGGGGTTTGAACACGGAGTCAGCATGTACCGGTCTTTATCAGGCACCAGCAAGTTCGTGGGGCTCTTGGTATCGGGTGCAGCGTCCAGGATCGTGGCACCAGCATCCAGCGACGCGTAGTTCTGTCGCTTGCGGTTGTCCACGCTGTCGGCGTCCACCACCTCGAACAGACCGCTGGGCACGTCCAGTAGAGGGTCCACATCTTCATCTGCCAGTCCCGTGTCCGTCACTGGTTCATCTGACTCAGCGATATGCTGCGGAGTCGACGAGACGTCGGCATCAGCGACAGCATAAGTAACACCAGTTGGAGACTCGTCCTGCGTCAGTTCTGCGTCATTTGACGCCGCGAAGTCCCCAGTAGAAGAACCAGCGTCTTCGCTTGGTGTGGAGTCCGAACCGGCGTCAGGCGTCACGATGGCGCGCACGCTATAGAGCGCCAGGAACAGCAGCAGCAGGAGCGGGGCCACGAAGTGGTGCTTTGGTCGCATGGGTGTACAAAATGGAGGACTGCAATTGGATGATTTTCGTTCAATGATATTGAGGTACAACAGCTGTCATCAAATTGTCCACGTGGACCTACTTTTGTCCACCTGAACTATGAAGAGTTAAGCGCAGTCATGATTCATGACTCATGAGCGCTCTTGTACATGTAGCTAGCACTTGCATGAGACCCGCATCTCTGTGAGAAAGGAAGGGATGCGCTACACGAATATGTTGTAGTACAAGTATAGGTTGCATGGTAACCCGATAGTCCTGGTCTGCAGGAGTCCGCCTCTGCTGGTTAAACGCTGCGTTGTAGAAGCGCTAATCCTCGTGTTTGGAAGAGTGCAGATGAGTTGAGCCAATAGCTCAGGTTGTTTGCTTAAGAATGTGACGCCGCTAATCGTCGTGTTTAGAAGAGTTCGGCTTGTCGATGACGAGTTCTTGCTGAAGAATTGACGCATTAACTCGAGTTGCTGTATAACACCGACACCCTCGTGATCGACTGGAGTCTATTAGTCACTGGTTGCTTGCAATGCAGTGCAACTGTCAGCTGAGTACCGGCCAGCGACGCGGACCTCGATTCGAGGTCCAACTTGGATTCCAAGTGGCGCGACAACGACAACGACCGGTTTCGCCTTCTCTACAGGTAGTAATCATTCAATGGTTCCTTTTTGCAATGCTCGCTACACTGTATACGTACATGGACTGCTGTGAAGGACATGTAGCGACGTACAGGACCAAGCTAAATTAATACACTGTATTACCATAACTTATCCTGTGCGTTTCTCGTTTTAATTGTTGGTGTTCTCTTGACTCATTTTGGCGGGTTCTTCGCACGAAGTTCGTGCTCAAGACTTGTAAAGAGGCGGTGCTGCCGCCTGTGACAAATGCCGCACAAATGCTAGACCGATTTGTACAGCTACTAACCAACGAATGGTGGTGGGTAGATCCTGGCAAAGACAAGGTTGACTTGGTGTTTACACGAGTCGCCGAACTGCTCAGCGTACTCGTGGCTAACCGCATGGCGGTAGCAATCTGCTCTCTCTGCAATGCAGCATCAGGCTTACGCGCTGGCGCCATTCACCTTCATCCCACGTTTTCCGCTTACTCCAGTGTACTGTACCAGGTCGGCTAATAGGCTTGTGAATCATAATTTGTGATTCAAAAAGCCTTCCAACCAACACTTGCAATTTTACACAGTGTGCATGTAAAATCAGCGTTCGCAAATTCAATGCGTACACCGTTCCACCTTGGCTGTCCATTGTCGGCTCGAAAATGCTCGCTTGCGCCCGATCTGCTCTAGCGGAATTCTTGAACGCATCATCGAGCAGTGATTGTCGATTCCTCTAAGATGCGGCCAGAAAATGGGAATGACGCGAAAGCGATTCGCATGATACAGTGTGGCCGGGCACCACTCTGCGGTGCTTGCAGTGCATGTACTTACACGTACAAGTTGCAGTTGTTACACTGCAAGTTGCAACCGGGGATGCGCCGTCTCGACAATCACAATCCGAGCAACTTCGACTTGCCAAAGCCGTGACTCGTCCAGCGAATCGCGTCCGGCTCGCTGCGATTATCGCGAGGGAGCGAGCGACGCAACATCGCGCTTGTGAAGCACCGAGGATTCGCTATGGGATAGGCAGCGCATGCGACGCCTTGCTCACGGCAATCGGCAGCTTTGTCTTCGGCGCTTCGGGTGTATCGCCATCCGAATGCCACAGAGTCCGGACCTCAACGCATCAAGATGACAACGTCGTACATTACATGTTGCAAATTGCGATGAAGGCTGCTGCTGCCGATCAGCACGAATACTCTCCTGGGAGTCCAGCGGGAGACCATCATGGCTGCGACACCGAGATCGCCGCCGCCGGAGACGCGTCGCTGTGGCGCTACCGATTGGAGCCCAATGAAGGAATCCGGAATCTGTTATTTGCATAGCTCTGGCCAACACGCCGCTCGTAGCATGACGTGACTGCACAGAGCGGCTCTGCTCAACAGGCACTGGTGTCAACAAGCGGCGGTGTTGGTACCGAAACGGGTGGGAGCGCTGGCGTAGCGGCTAGAGACTCGGCGGTTCGCTGACGAGGAGTGCGCGATGCATACTCTGGGCCAGTGCTGGCTCGGTCTCGCTTTGCTTCGTGTACATTGCTCGCTTTATGTCGGCGAGTTGCCGACACGGCTCGCGACCCCTTCCCGAGGACGCTCTCGTGCTCGAGGTGGACACTTGGCTCGTCTGAGCGCCGATCTCTACAATATCAATGTCGTCGTGAGTAATCGAGCCACGTCGCCCCTCCCCTTCGCACAGCCATTGGCTCGCAAGATTGGCGTGTCAGCCGCCTACCAAGTCGTGTTTTGATTGCAGAGACGGCGGAGCTTCACGCGCGCTTTGCAGATGCCTTATGCTCGCCTACGCTTGTATTTCGCCTCGAGATCGAGACAGCAAGTTGAAAAGAGATCCGGAGTCGGCGCACTCATCAGGTGGATCGTCTGTCGGAGACAGAGCACCTGTGTTAAACGCGATAATTTAGGGACTGTGTACTGCATTGAATATTGCAGGTTTAACTTCTGTCACAATGTGAAAGGAGGCTAAGTCTTCGGAACCTGATCACTTTCAGGCGTTATACTACACACTTTGACAGGGTGCGTTATCTGAAAGCAAAGTCCGTCAACCATGCACGACAATGGCGTCGGTCGAGCTTCATGCCGGCAGTTGGCCTTTTGCCGAGTAGAGCACAAACGTCGATCCCGTTCAAGGACTGAACCAAGCTGTCTTCGCACTCCTAGAGAGAAAGCAATAGACTGATGACCTTCGTCGAGATAATGTCCGCCATGAGTCCCCGTTCTTCATCTTCGGTACAGACGCCGTCGCAGTGGGTGGCGCCTCCTGCCGCGTCCTGGACTCGTGAGGAAATCAGTATGATCCAGGAAATGTTCCTCTCGGACGAGAAGGCCATCCAGATCCGAGACATCTCCATCAGTGGCGGCAAGCTGCCGGTCACTGAGGACCCTCTCGCTGTATCTGTGGAGCAGGGTGCCGACGCCACTAGCATGCTGTTGTCCCCCATCGGCGCAGACGACGCCTTCCTGCAGCAGTTTATGGTGGACGAGAAGGACGCCATGACTGCTTTCTTTCTCGAGGCCATCGACCCCTTTCAGAACGTCCCCGCGCCGGCCACGGGCAGCAAGGGCCCTGTCGCCGCTCCAAGCGATGGCCGACCAGTCGAGCACGTGCTAGCAAAGCTGCGCGCCAAGGTGGAGGGGCTCAACCGTATCTACTACTCGCGCTGCATGAACGTGTCGGGCGCTGACGACTCAAGTATCAACAAGGTCAAGCTCTGCTTGCGATCGAGAGACTGCAGCGAGTCATCCAGGGCCTCTCCAAGGAAAACGCCCAGCTCAAGACAGACACTACCAGCTGTGTGCAGCGTAGTGAGCTACTTCTGCAGAATAGCAGCAGCAACCTGGATGAGCTTGAACAGCTCAGTCAATGTATTGAAGAGTCAGTGTGCGCCGCTGCTGTGGAGGAGGGTATGGAAGTTGCACTGAACTGCTCTATGGACGGTGAGGTGCTCAAAGACCACCAGGACGAGAATGGCTGGGGCTACAAGAGTGTGGTGTCCCAGAACGGCGTGTTCACATACAGCCTGAAGAAGGAGTACTCCAAGGACGTGAACATGCATGAGGTGATGCAGAAGACGTGGGCCAATGTGAGCAGCTCCGAGAACTTCTCGTGCATCTACTACGGTTCCATCAAAGCGCAGCTTGTGAAAAAAGTGGGAAAGGAGGCTGTTATTATGTATGATATGACCAACCACGACTCGACTCGCGTGGATCGCGTGGTTGCTGTGTTGTTCCGGGTGAAGACGCCGAACGGGTTCCTGCTTGGCGCACGCTCAATCGCTGTGACCCCAGTCGCGGCAGCCGACAATGTGCGACGTATGGAATGCACGACATGGCAGCGTTACGATTGCAGGGATGACGGCGGCTTTTCAGTCACATCGGGCGGCCAGCTCTCGTACCCGTCCCGCGCGGACATCGATTTTATGGCGGTGGAGATCCTGTGCCTGCACTTGCGGTGGGAGAACCGTGTAGTGGGGCCGCAGATCATGATGTGAAGAAGCGGCGACAGTCCACCGATCGCCCACCCTCGCCAGCTCAAGGCGGTGAAGGACATGTGTGTGCAATGAGTGTGAGCGATGTGAAGATGAAGGAATGCCACAGCAGAAGACAACAACAACACCCACCCAACCACGTGTGAGGTGGGTACTCGCTAATTTATTACTACTAGTATGGTAACGACAAACATACACATGAACTACTGCGTACTACTACAGTACTACATGAATCATTTTGTTCAGCTCTCGCTTGCCACTACTGGTTGTCCATGCCCATATGTACGTAGGTAGTACCGGAGCTGCAAACGCGTTGGCAATTCAGGCTTGTCCGTGCGCGTCATGCTAAACGAGTCGTCAACGATGACTGCCTGTGCTGGTGGCGATCGTAGTGGGTGACGTGCTGTAGACAGCGCAAGCAGGCTTCAGTCGGCGAGGAAATGCTCACAGATCGTTGTGGCAATGCCAGCTTGGCATCCAATCTTCAGGGTTGAAGAGCTCCATCGCTTGATCGGATTCGATGGGAGATAGCCAATTGTTGTCGAAAACGAAGACTTGACAATCGGTCACAACGCCTGTGTGAATTCGACGACCAGGCATCGACGGCGATCCTGTTTTCAACAAGCAGCTGCAACTCGAATGTCATGCGTCAAGATGTACGTACACAGGAACTGACAACCACTTTGGTCTGTTTCGATGGTCGACAGGGAAAACTGTGTTCTGCATTGTGCTTGCAAGCTTGGAAAAATGTGTGTATATGGATAATAAGTGCGCTCGAAGCACGCCAAATGGTTGAAAGTATGGGTCGATGTTGTGCTTCCGTTGCTTTGTGGACTTCAATCACTGGTTCATCGCTCTAAGTGAACAAAGCTGCTGTAAATTTTTATATAATAAGCTTTCATGTATAATAGTTCCAGTCTGCTAGTTTTTACACGTAAGTGGCGATGTAGCTCCGAACTCTTGCAGGCTAGTTTTGGTAATTCATGTAGGCAACTCAAGCACTTCATGCCTCAATTACAGCTGCAATTTTCACTGCAATTTCCACGTGCGACAGTCGCAGCAGATGTTGCCATCTTTTCTACACACTCGTCTGGGCTTGATTATACCAACGCTTTCTTTGGTGATCGTCACTGAAGAATTTTCAGCGTTCAGTGGGATGGAGCTCCCTGACTTGGCTAGCGACTTGGCCAGCGACTTGGAGGAGGTTCTAGCAGCGGCTGACCAGCGCACCAAGAGCCGACTGCGCGCTAAGCGTCTCTACTATAAGAAGCGGGTGCGACTGTGTCTTCGTACGATCTCACACAGGATTACTGATAGGCCTTGTGATGTCTCTGTTAGAATCTGCTGGACGATCTCCAGCGCGATGTGGACGTCCTAGAAGCCGAGTATCAACGGCTTCTGGCTGAACACCACCAACGAGACGCGCAGCCGACGTCCGAGACCGCAGCGCACGACCCCAGCAGCGCCACCCATCGCGCATACGTGCAGCTAGCGCAAGTGAAGAGCGCGCTGGTCAAAGAGAATGAGGAGCTCAAGCGGCTTCATGCCAACTACCAGGAGATGGAGAAGCAGATCAAGCAGTTAGCAGCCGCACAGAAGAAGGCCTCACTGCTGGCTGAACAGGAGCAGGAACACAAGCGGAGGAACCCCATGCTCAAGGTGAACCCGTTGTCACAGGATCAGTGCACGGAGATTGCGCGGACGTCGTATCTAGAGATCAAGGCATTCCGAGAGAGTGAGACCTGCTTCACCACAGGAACGAGCGTGTTAGGTTGGCGAGATCGACACGTACTGCGTCAGAACAAGCTAATGTTCTCACTGGAGAAGACTTTTCAGGGACGAGCAACGGACATGATGGCGAGGAATATCTGGGAAATCTTGTCACTGCCAGAACCCATCGTGATCATGCGTCCGCGCGACGCCAAAGTGCACTTCCACGTTGTACAGCGGTTGAATGAGGACGCGGTCGTTTACTACTACACACTGGAACGCGAGGATACTGATGTTCGGATCCGAGCATTCATCTTGGCCATGCGCGTGGATCTCGGCTCGGACGGATGCATGGTGGTTCTTCGCAACTTGGATCCCAAAACCTACCTCCAGCATGACGGAGACTGTACAGCACCTGTCCGCCGCGGACGCCGGAAAGTGGAGCCGCACAAGGAGAATTTCTGGTTAGATGTGTTCGTGTGGAGCTTCTACGAGTATGCGGGCGATCAGCTTGACGACTGTAAGCAGACTTTTGGTGGGGAGATTGAAGGCACAGCACTCGCAAGTACAGGGTGGTGGTCAATTGAGATACTTGAGATGGCTCTGCGGATGGAAAGTCGAGGAATTGGAATCCGGGGACTACTGCGATGGTAGTTCGGTGGATTGAAGGCAACGGATTTGGTTCACTATATTTTATCGATCAGTGGTTCGGTGATTTTGATGTAAGGGGTTGATAGTGCTATTGCTCAATGGAATACATGTACGATGCACCCACAAGTTATCCTGGCAATCAACTGAGTATCACAGCTGCTGTCGTAGCCGCTACGGTAGCGATCCCAAGCAACGAGCTGCGACCGATATGCTAACTTCGTACAATTTTCTTGTGTCTGCTACACTTGGAGTTGCACTGATGACAGAGGACAACAGTCTGTTGTGGGTCAGTTTCAACTCGGTGCGCCTTGAAACTTTCAAGCCTTGAATCAAGTCACACTGACAGTAGCTCGTGGCGTTCATATGGTTGGGTGTAGAGCGCAGCGTGATCGATCCGAGCGTCTCGGACTGAGACTGCTCCTCTTCATGATCGGCCAGTAACTGTTACTGTAAGTCGTGCCTGGAACTCGACGGCAATTGAGGCATGGGCAACCCGAATGTTGCGTGCTAGTCACGTGTATCGAGCAGCAGCATGGCATGGTTGCTGTCAGAACGAGGATACACATGCATATATCATCTATGAGGTTCATCAACTGTTCCTGAATTGGTTCAATCAGTGGTTGACAATGGCATCGCGCGAACAATTCAATATTACCACATGCTGCATTGAACTCGAATTCCATTCCTTAAGCCATTGCCGGCACTACTTGCTCAACAAGTTGCTCGTCTTTGGACGCTCTTTAAAACTACTACTATGCTAAACTACTGAGACCTATCTCCTAACGCGCGCTTGATCGCAACTGTATCCGTTACCCATGGATAAACTACTTACTATTGTTAAATATGCTCGAACACTCGAGCTTCAGAGCAACCAATGCTTGCTCTGACCGACGGCTTCTTGCCAGCGCACCACCCCAGCAACGAATTCAGTGGCTAGTCGCTGTAGTACACGTTCTGACTTGTGCTGTGTCGAAGCCCCCACGATCACCTCGCACACAGGCTGGGCGTACTCGTCGTACTTGTCCAGCAGCATAAACCACGCCAGCACCGGAAGGTAGCTCTCCTCACCACCAGCAAAGGCCTTTTGGCCCGACGACAGCGGCACAGAGCGCATGCTCACGAGATACCCACCATCGATCTGACCGCGAGCGAGTACCACAATACTATGCATGACGGGGGCGTCACGAGCCGGTGCAATGCCGACACGAACAACCACGCAGTCGTCATTGATGGTTTGGAGAACGGCCAAGTCCTTTGTGAGTGGGAACAGCTTCTGAAAGGTTTCCAGCATTGTCAAGAGGTTCCATGTGTTAAACACGAGCTCGCCCGACACAACGCCGGGGAAGTCCTGAGTCATCATGAGCTCAAGCGAGCTGTCGTCGTCACACTTAGTCACCTCGCGCTTGTCTTCACGCCAGCCCAGAACTGATGGAGTAACAGTATCCGAGGGTTTTTGCTGGGCCTTAAGGGCCATGATGTCACTGTAACTGTCCTTGACCCAGTTAAAGGCTGCATCGCTGGTCATCGGCTCGGAGAAGAGAACCTTGAGATACGAAGGAACAGCTTCTGTCTCCATGCAGTAGCCGCCGGCAGGGATGTCCATCACGTACGACTCGAGGGCCATGCGTTTGCTGTCCGAGGCATCATCAGCTTCCTCACGTTTACGCTTGAGACTCTTCTTAGCTCCTGCCACCGTCAGGGATGCAGTGGCATCGATGACCAGCTCTGCCTGCACCGCCTGAAGGGCGCTGTTCTGCGAGTCCAGCTGGTCCAACTGCTCCTCAAGATACCGCTTCTCGTTGCGTAGTTCGTCGATGGACTTGACAATGTCTAGGTACGTGGAGCTTCCGGGGATACTGTAGCCCAACTCGCCGTCCACCTGTTCTCGAGACAGCACGTCTTTCATCAGTCTCCGGTGCGGGAGAACTTCCTTGCCAGTGGCCTTGACATCTCGCTGCGCGGTCAGCTCAGCGCGTTGATGCTCCAGAGCCGTGACCGTATCGCGCATATCGCGAACGCGGTCTTTGGCAGCATTTGTCCGTCGTCGCTCGTTGGCGTTATGTCGTTCGCGGCGCTGCTTTGCTGAAAACTGAGACGTACGGCCGCCACGCTGGGTCACCAGAGTCGGCACGACGGTGTTTGTCGGTGTTGGTCGAGAGGCTGAGATGGTCGTGTTGGTGAACACTGCGGCGGGAAACGCGGCGACTTCTTCAAGCACCTCGGGGTCTTGGCTCTGCTTCATCTTAGCGACATCTTGGTCAGGTTCATCCTGTCCATTTGGCAGCGGGAAAATCTGCTGTTGGGCGCCCGCAGGGGTGTCATGTCCATTGTCAAGGACGCTATCGAGCTCGCACTTGAGCAGCACGTCCGGGTTGGGATCGGCCGCGGCGAGTGGAAACTCGAGCAGATCAAGGAGGAGCGAGTTGGCGCGACTGGGTCGCGGTGCTGCCCCAGTCATCGTGGTGAAATTGGAGGGCTCCGGCGAGCACGGCTGCTTAGCCGGAGCCTCCTTGTCTTTAGCAGGTGTGGACGGCATGTTCAGGTCCACATAGATAGGAGGAATGTAGCGTTGCGGGTAGCTCATTCGGCCTGTGAGACGCTCAACCTGTTAGCTGTCAGAATTGCACTTCTGTCTCTGCTTGCGCTCTACGAGGAAAAGTTTCAACTGACACGGATGGACTGCAACAGGTCGAGCTGGTCCCGTGGCCTCATCTCTCCGAAGAAAAGGAGCACGAGTTCAAAGCCGGAGCGAGTTCAACGCATTGCTGACAGCGATCTGAGCGCTTGGATACACTCGTTGTCTCGGCACCAGTTGGCCCTAACCGGCTGGTGTTCAGGTGGATACAAGCCCAGTTGAGTTCGGTGCGGAATAAATGTCCGTGCCCCGACCAGAGGCCACTGCTTGCATTGCAGTGATGGAGACCGCATTCCGGTCGCTGAGCCAGTGACCAACAACAATTGCTGCCTCTCTGGATGTCGTGGTCCCCAGCTGCGACGATGTGCAGGTCAGACCGGAGCTCTGGCTGTTGCAAGGTCCCACGTGACGCTGCAATGGCATCTCGGCGAGTCGCCAGTGATCGGCGGAGAGCACCATTGGAACAGGCACAAATCGAGAGTCGTCGCATAGAGAGGCTAACACTCAGACACTACGCTGTCTCTACAGACAGATATGCATTACCATGGACAAAGTAATGTGCGAGCACACTGGGTCCAACAAATCACATTTAAGTACTACGAATTATCACCTGTGCATCAGAATTACTTTAATTTCTAAGAAATACACCGACGCTGTTATTTTGATTTGATTGAGTGGTCAACACACAGTTGAATAACCCACCCTTCCCACACAACAAGCACCACTCGATGACACCTCCATATGTATGGATTAGTGTGGCCACCAAGCAAGACCAGAACCAAATCAATGGATGGCTGGATCGTTGTCGCTCATTTCGGACACCTACTAGCCACAAAGTGCGGTGTCAGTTGTGCTCCATCAACTTTGACAACCACAAGATGAGATACCGAGTACTAGAATGTACGTCGTCAACCTGTGGGGCATTTCTAGGAGAAACGTGCCGATGGAGACAAAAAATTATGACATGCGAAGCAACCCAACAGAGCGATATTTACCAGCATGGGAGGCACCGCACTGATATTGCATCACCTCGCAAAGCGACTCTCACACGAGAAATGAAATCGTACGTGGAGCCATTGATTTCAATGAGAATGAAGCCGAATCGGATATACAACAACCTTCTTGATCATTTCGGACACGTAGAGGGAGAGTCACCAATTCTTCGTCAAGTTCAAACGTTTGTCAGTCATGTTAAACGTACGACTATGAACGAAACCGACCTTGTGGACGATATGGTGGCATTAGTAAAGAAAACAAGGTTCACCTTGGACATGGAAGACGGTACTGCTTTTACATTCGGATACCACACGCATGCCAATGGAACCCCTGCGATCGGCGAAGGCTCGGATCACGACCCAACGATTGTAGGAATTTCAACGCCGTACATGGTAAAAATGCTACGGTTCGCGACAGACTACGTACTTCACATTGACACTACCTATAAACTCGATCAGTCGGGATACCCAGTCCTCGTCGTCGGTGTCTCCGATCAGTCCCGTTCCTTCCATCCGGTGGCAATGTTCGTAACATCACAGCAGACAGGTCAGCTAATAGGTATCGCTCTCCGATCACTTTTCGACAAGTACAAGGAAATCACTGGTAAATACCCAAACATCCATTTTTGTATGGGAGACGCCGACAAAGCTCAGTATAATGCGGTGATGAACATCGCATCTACTAAGCGTCAGACCAAGGGTATGGTAAAGTACCTAATGTGCTTTTTCCATGTGGTCAAGAACATAGCAGAGAAAGTATCAAGTTTTCCAGCAGATGTGGTGTCAACGGTTTTCAAGCACCTCTATCTGATGCACTACGCTCGAGATACTACAGAGTTTACAGATCGGTATGCTGCAGCCCAAGTTGCGTGGACGGCGATCCCTCAACTCAAATTCTTTACTGAATACTTCAAGAAACAGTGGATCGACTCCCCGTTTTCTAACTGGGGTTGTTATCATACGCCTACGGGGTTCGCAAAAACAAACAATCCAGTGGAGCAGTTCAACAATGCAATCAAGAGAGACTACTCACTCAGGACACTTTTGAAGTTAGTAGCTCTTGTCGAACAGTTAACTCTGATGTGTCGTCATCGGTCTAGGGGCACAATTGTGTTTTCGCTAGATTCGAAGCCAAACCGAGAGCTTCAGGACCGCTACAAATACCTACTTAGTGAAGGTCGTCTCAGTATTATCCAACCACACAAGCACGGATTGGATTTTCTGCTCGATGGACCAAGTGAAACGCACGTAGCATATGTGTACCAGCGGGGTGCGCCACCGCGCTTGCCAGTACCTGACCAAGGAAACGAAAAGAAAAGGCTGGGGAAGCGTAACAAACATTACATGGAGACAATGGAGCAGCCAGTCGGAGGATGGAGAGTTGATATGGAAGGTAAATTTTGTCAGTGCCGCTCGTGGTACAAATATCGAATGTGTGTTCATGTACTGGCAGCGCTACGTGCATCGGGAAGACCAATTCCGGGGGAAAGACAACCAAAAAAACGCTTCACAAACAGAAGACGTACGAGGAAAGGAAGGAACCGTGCGGTCGGACACGCACTTTTACTTGAGTAACACGTCAAGTAACGTCAATGCGAAGACTATCCTCAATGCATTTTCCATTCTTGCTCTTGTTACTATTTCCCTCATAACATCCGTATGTAAAAGCTACCTAGAGGCTAGGCTTTTTGGTCTGAGCTGGTTTGGTCGGCTTTGTCCTTTGACACTATCCCAGGTGTATCGTCGCCGTTCAGCTTCGCACTTTCTGTAAATCGCTCAAGCAATACTGCGTGGGTCATTGCATTTAGCATGTTTCTTTGATTCAGACGACGAAGCTTCAGTCGTTCATCACGAGCTTTCTTCAGACGCTGAATGTATCCATGGCGAGCGCGTTTGAGGAGTACTGAGTCAGGGGCTGCACAAATCTCTCGTTCCGTGTCACGCACGCACATAGCTAATAACTCAACTTCGTCGCGCGGGTCATCGTCGTCGCTATCATCGTTGCTAGTGATTCCGTGTTGCCAAAATCTTGCCCTCATGCGTTTACCAAGCCCGCCCTTGAAGAAACGTTCATCTTGTTGACTACGCTCTTCAAGTGGTATGTCCTGTCGCGACCACACGTATTCCTTAACCTTAGCATTCCCATACTTCCAGCAAAACACCCAGAAGCGACTGTCCATCGTATCAAAAGAGTTATTATGAAATGCCTGGGTCAAGTTCGTATACACTTAACTATAGTTAATGAATGGCTGCTATAAATTCAGTACTGTTACGTCTGTTACGGTACGATACGATGCTTTACGGTACTACAAAAGTGTACCGTTTTATTGTTATGAGTACCGTATTTGTTTAATTATACAGTGAATTCACCGAAGCATATCAATTATACAACGAAGACAAATGGCAAGGGAAGACACTGTCTTTATTTCCGAAAGCTACCCTTACGCTAGCTTGTTGTTGTTTTTCAATTTCTTGCACGTCGATTTCTTCTGTGGTACCTTGCCAACACGAGCGAAAGCGCGGATGAACTGACAGCGACGAATCCATTTGAGGTTAGTCAGTGGCTCGGTGTAGTATTCGTGATCTTCGCCACCTTCGTACCACCGATCAAAAACGTCTCGTGGTTTGTCCTCGTAAATGCGTAGCACAAAGCAGTGTCTCATTCTCTTCGGACACGAAGCTCCAACCACGTAGACGCCAGGATCAAGGGGGTAGTCGTTAAGCGCTTGCACCGTGTTGATCGAGCTTGTAAGTTTGTTCTTCGCAAAGACATTGCAGGCGACAGGTGCTTTCTTCATCCGCAGAAATGCCAAAAACTTCTTGATGTCAGCATTAGTCACGCCCTCTTTCGTATCTTCAACACCCGCTTCTTGATCCAGAATTTTCTCGAACTCGGCGATTAATTGAAGTGGCACCAGGTCTGGGTCTTCAATTACATGACACGCTATGCGGATAGCTTTGAAAAAGCACTTGGCATCCTTGGAAACTGTATAAGTCGATGGAAACTTGTGGCTAAACTCTGCGTACGTAAGATTCGAGAACTTGTCTTTCCACGCGTCTATGCGCTTCATCTCCTTTGAAAATCCATCCTCAAACAGTGTCGTTGTGAACACCCACGTAGCGCAGAAACGACGTTCCTTGTCACTCCATTGAACAAGGTAAGCTTCATTAGGGAGGCCCTTGTTCGTGCGGTCCAGTAACGCCCACACGTCCCACTCTACAGTCAAATCGTACTCTTCTCCTGCACACGCAATGTTGCGTTCCTTCGTGACGGGGTGGTACAAAGGAGGGTCAGGTAGCGCTAGTGATTGGGGCTCATGCACTGTTGGTACTGTCCCCTCCATTTCGGTATCACCATCTTCGTCTTCCATGAGCCTGTACGACCGCAGTCGGCGCCGCGGCTGGCACGGTAAGTCGTCGTCGCTATCTTCGTCTGAACAGGACGACGGAATCTCAATGATATCTATGAGAGGTTCATTCGGTTCGATAGGTTCGATACTAGTCGTAGCGTTCTCCAGCGAAAGATCGTTATCAGCATCTCCACCACTCATGTCAACATCGATGTCATTTGAATCGGCTGGGATTCCGCTCTGCAGCACCTGCTCTATGGATGATGGTTGATCATCTATGAAAGGGTTCTCAATGTCGATTCTCCAATCGTCATCACACGGCCACGTAATTGCCTTTGGTGCTGGAAGCACGAGCCCAGCAACCTCATCTCCTAACTCCACGTCATCGAAATTCTCGAAAACCGCCAGCCACTGCGCCTCCTCTTCAGCGGCGCCCGGGGTGCATTCGAACCACCGGGCTGAATGCGTCAGAGGTGGCGGCATCGGGCTGTTGGGTACAACGGTATTTCGGAAATGATTGATTTGCTGGGCTGTGGATTTGATGATAGATGTTAACCTAAACCACGACTGTCCGTCGAGATTATGCTTGTGTGATTTAATACCAATCGTGTCTGTTTGCCTAATTCCCTCGTGATCGGCGCGGCGCCATGCAAGC
>VOQZ01002031.1:0-22837 GCA_008079305.1 Phytophthora palmivora
CATTCAATGGTTCCTTTTTGCAATGCTCGCTACACTGTATACGTACATGGACTGCTGTGAAGGACATGTAGCGACGTACAGGACCAAGCTAAATTAATACACTGTATTACCATAACTTATCCTGTGCGTTTCTCGTTTTAATTGTTGGTGTTCTCTTGACTCATTTTGGCGGGTTCTTCGCACGAAGTTCGTGCTCAAGACTTGTAAAAAGGCGGTGCTGCCGCCTGTGACAAATGCGCACAAATGCTAGACCGATTTGTACAGCTACTAACCAACGAATGGTGGTGGTAGATCCTGGCAAAGACAAGGTTGACTTGGTGTTTACACGAGTCGCCGAACTGCTCAGCGTACTCGTGGCTAACCGCATGGCGGTAGCAATCTGCTCTCTCTGCAATGCAGCATCAGGCTTACGCGCTGGCGCCATTCACCTTCATCCCACGTTTTCCGCTTACTCCAGTGTACTGTACCAGGTCGGCTAATAGGCTTGTGAATCATAATTTGTGATTCAAAAAGCCTTCCACCAACCAACACTTGCAATTTTACACAGTGTGCATGTAAAATCAGCGTTCGCAAATTTCAATGCGTACACACCGTTCCACCTTGGCTGTCCATTGTCGGCTCGAAAATGCTCGCTTGCGCCCGATCTGCTCTAGCGGAATTCTTGAACGCATCATCGAGCAGTGATTGTCGATTCCTCTAAGATGCGGCCAGAAAATGGGAATGACGCGAAAGCGATTCGCATGATACAGTGTGGCCGGGCACCACTCTGCGGTGCTTGCAGTGCATGTACTTACACGTACAAGTTGCAGTTGTTACACTGCAAGTTGCAACCGGGGATGCGCCGTCTCGACAATCACGATCCGAGCAACTTCGACTTGCCAAAGCCGTGACTCGTCCAGCGAATCGCGTCCGGCTCGCTGCGATTATCGCGAGGGAGCGAGCGACGCAACATCGCGCTTGTGAAGCACCGAGGATTCGCTATGGGATAGGCAGCGCAGCGACGCCTTGCTCATGGCAATCGGCAGCTTTGTCTTCGGCGCTTCGGGTGTATCGCCATCCGAATGCCACAGAGTCCGGACCTCACTCAACGCATCAAGATGACAACGTCGTACATTACATGTTGCAAATTGCGATGAAGGCTGCTGCTGCCGATCAGCACGAATACTCTCCTGGGAGTCCAGCGGGAGACCATCATGGCTGCGACACCGAGATCGCCGCCGCCGGAGACGCGTCGCTGTGGCGCTACCGATTGGAGCCCAATGAAGGAATCCGGAATCTGTTATTTGCATAGCTCTGGCCAACACGCCGCTCGTAGCATGACGTGACTGCACAGAGCGGCTCTGCTCAACAGGCACTGGTGTCAACAAGCGGCGGTGTTGGTACCGAAACGGGTGGGAGCGCTGGCGTAGCGGCTAGAGACTCGGCGGTTCGCTGACGAGGAGTGCGCGATGCATACTCTGGGCCAGTGCTGGCTCGGTCTCGCTTTGCTTCGTGTACATTGCTCGCTTTATGTCGGCGAGTTGCCGACACGGCTCGCGACCCCTTCCCGAGGACGCTCTCGTGCTCGAGGTGGACACTTGGCTCGTCTGAGCGCCGATCTCTACAATATCAATGTCGTCGTGAGTAATCGAGCCACGTCGCCCCTCCCCATTCGCACAGCCATTGGCTCGCAAGATTGGCGTGTCAGCCGCCTACCAAGTCGTGTTTTGATTGCAGAGACGGCGGAGCTTCACGCGCGCTTTGCAGATGCCTTATGCTCGCCTACGCTTGTATTTCGCCTCGAGATCGAGACAGCAAGTTGAAAAGAGATCCGGAGTCGGCGCACTCATCAGGTGGATCGTCTGTCGGAGACAGCACCTGTGTTAAACGCGATAATTTAGGGAATGTGTACTGCATTGAATATTGCAGGTTTAACTTCTGTCACAATGTGAAAGGAGGCTAAGTCTTCGGAACCTGATCACTTTCAGGCATTATACTACACACTTTGACAGGGTGCGTTATCTGAAAGCAAAGTCCGTCAACCATGCACGACAATGGCGTCGGTCGAGCTTCATGCCGGCAGTTGGCCTTTTGCCGAGTAGAGCACAAACGTCGATCCCGTTCAAGGACTGAACCAAGCTGTCTTCGCACTCCTAGAGAGAAAGCAATAGACTGATGACCTTCGTCGAGATAATGTCCGCCATGAGTCCCCGTTCTTCATCTTCGGTACAGACGCCGTCGCAGTGGGTGGCGCCTCCTGCCGCGTCCTGGACTCGTGAGGAAATCAGTATGATCCAGGAAATGTTCCTCTCGGACGAGAAGGCCATCCAGATCCGAGACATCTCCATCAGTGGCGGCAAGCTGCCGGTCACTGAGGACCCTCTCGCTGTATCTGTGGAGCAGGGTGCCGACGCCACTAGCATGCTGTTGTCCCCATCGGCGCAGACGACGCCTTCCTGCAGCAGTTTATGGTGGACGAGAAGGACGCCATGACTGCTTTCTTTCTCGAGGCCATCGACCCCTTTCAGAACGTCCCCGCGCCGGCCACGGGCAGCAAGGGCCCTGTCGCCGCTCCAAGCGATGGCGACCAGTCGAGCACGTGCTAGCAAAGCTGCGCGCCAAGGTGGAGGGGCTCAACCGTATCTACTACTCGCGCTGCATGAACGTGTCGGGCGCTGACGACTCAAGTATCAACAAGGTCAAGCTCCTGCTTGCGATCGAGAGACTGCAGCGAGTCATCCAGGCCTCTCCAAGGAAACGCCCAGCTCAAGACAGACACTACCAGCTGTGTGCAGCGTAGTGAGCTACTTCTGCAGAATAGCAGCAGCAACCTGGATGAGCTTGAACAGCTCAGTCCAATGTATTGAAGAGTCAGTGTGCGCCGCTGCTGTGGAGGAGGGTATGGAAGTTGCACTGAACTGCTCTATGGACGGTGAGGTGCTCAAAGACCACCAGGACGAGAATGGCTGGGGCTACAAGAGTGTGGTGTCCCAGAACGGCGTGTTCACATACAGCCTGAAGAAGGAGTACTCCAAGGACGTGAACATGCATGAGGTGATGCAGAAGACGTGGGCCAATGTGAGCAGCTCCGAGAACTTCTCGTGCATCTACTACGGTTCCATCAAAGCGCAGCTTGTGAAAAAAGTGGGAAAGGAGGCTGTTATTATGTATGATATGACCAACCACGACTCGACTCGCGTGGATCGCGTGGTTGCTGTGTTGTTCCGGGTGAAGACGCCGAACGGGTTCCTGCTTGGCGCACGCTCAATCGCTGTGACCCCAGTCGCGGCAGCCGACAATGTGCGACGTATGGAATGCACGACATGGCAGCGTTACGATTGCAGGGATGACGGCGGCTTTTCAGTCACATCGGGCGGCCAGCTCTCGTACCCATCCCGCGCGGACATCGATTTTATGGCGGTGGAGATCCTGTGCCTGCACTTGCGGTGGGAGAACCGTGTAGTGGGGCCGCAGATCATGATGTGAAGAAGCGGCGACAGTCCACCGATCGCCCACCCTCGCCAGCTCAAGGCGGTGAAGGACATGTGTGTGCAATGAGTGTGAGCGATGTGAAGATGAAGGAATGCCACAGCAGAAGACAACAACAACAACACCCACCAACCACGTGTGAGGTGGGTACTCGCTAATTTATTACTACTAGTATGGTAACGACAAACATACACATGAACTACTGCGTACTACTACAGTACTACATGAATCATTTTGTTCAGCTCTCGCTTGCCACTGCTGGTTGTCCATGCCCATATGTACGTAGGTAGTACCGGAGCTGCAAACGCGTTGGCAATTCAGGCTTGTCCGTGCGCGTCATGCTAAACGAGTCGTCGACGATGACTGCCTGTGCTGGTGGCGATCGTAGTGGGTGACGTGCTGTAGACAGCGCAAGCAGGCTTCAGTCGGCGAGGAAATGCGCACAGATCGTTGTGGCAATGCCAGCTTGGCATCCAATCTTCAGGGTTGAAGAGCTCCATCGCTTGATCGGATTCGATGGGAGATAGCCAATTGTTGTCGAAAACGAAGACTTGACAATCGGTCACAACGCCTGTGTGAATTCGACGACCAGACATCGACGGCGATCCTGTTTTCAACAAGCAGCTGCAACTCGAATGTCATGCGTCAAGATGTACGTACACAGGAACTGACAACCACTTTGGTCTGTTTCGATGGTCGACAGGGAAAACTGTGTTCTGCATTGTGCTTGCAAGCTTGGAAAAATGTGTGTATATGGATAATAAGTGCGCTCGAAGCACGCCAAGTGGTTGAAAGTATGGGTCGATGTTGTGCTTCCGTTGCTTTGTGGACTTCAATCACTGGTTCATCGCTCTAAGTGAACAAAGCTGCTGTAAATTTTTATATAATAAGCTTTCATGTATAATAGTTCCAGTCTGCTAGTTTTTATACGTAAGTGGCGATGTAGCTCCGAACTCTTGCAGGCTAGTTTTGGTAATACATGTAGGCAACTCAAGCACTTCATGCCTCAATTACAGCTGCAATTTTCACTGCAATTTCCACGTGCGACAGTCGCAGCAGATGTTGCCATCTTTTCTACACACTCGTCTGGGCTTGATTATACCAACGCTTTCTTTGGTGATCGTCACTGAAGAATTTTCAGCGTTCAGTGGGATGGAGCTCCCTGACTTGGCTAGCGACTTGGCCAGCGACTTGGAGGAGGTTCTAGCAGCGGCTGACCAGCGCACCAAGAGCCGACTGCGCGCTAAGCGTCTCTACTATAAGAAGCGGGTGCGACTGTGTCTTCGTACGATCTCACACAGGATTACTGATAGGCCTTGTGATGTCTCTGTTAGAATCTGCTGGACGATCTCCAGCGCGATGTGGACGTCCTAGAAGCCGAGTATCAACGGCTTCTGGCTGAACACCACCAACGAGACGCGCAGCCGACGTCCGAGACCGCAGCGCACGACCCCAGCAGCGCCACCCATCGCGCATACGTGCAGCTAGCGCAAGTGAAGAGCGCGCTGGTCAAAGAGAATGAGGAGCTCAAGCGGCTTCATGCCAACTACCAGGAGATGGAGAAGCAGATCAAGCAGTTAGCAGCCGCACAGAAGAAGGCCTCACTGCTGGCTGAACAGGAGCAGGAACACAAGCGGAGGAACCCCATGCTCAAGGTGAACCCGTTGTCACAGGATCAGTGCACGGAGATTGCGCGGACGTCGTATCTAGAGATCAAGGCATTCCGAGAGAGTGAGACCTGCTTCACCACAGGAACGAGCGTGTTAGGTTGGCGAGATCGACACGTACTGCGTCAGAACAAGCTAATGTTCTCACTGGAGAAGACTTTTCAGGGACGAGCAACGGACATGATGGCGAGGAATATCTGGGAAATCTTGTCACTGCCAGAACCCATCGTGATCATGCGTCCGCGCGACGCCAAAGTGCACTTCCACGTTGTACAGCGGTTGAATGAGGACGCGGTCGTTTACTACTACACACTGGAACGCGAGGATACTGATGTTCGGATCCGAGCATTCATCTTGGCCATGCGCGTGGATCTCGGCTCGGACGGATGCATGGTGGTTCTTCGCAACTTGGATCCCAAAACCTACCTCCAGCATGACGGAGACTGTACAGCACCTGTCCGCCGCGGACGCCGGAAAGTGGAGCCGCACAAGGAGAATTTCTGGTTAGATGTGTTCGTGTGGAGCTTCTACGAGTATGCGGGCGATCAGCTTGACGACTGTAAGCAGACTTTTGGTGGGGAGATTGAAGGCACAGCACTCGCAAGTACAGGGTGGTGGTCAATTGAGATACTTGAGATGGCTCTGCGGATGGAAAGTCGAGGAATTGGAATCCGGGGACTACTGCGATGGTAGTTCGGTGGATTGAAGGCAACGGATTTGGTTCACTATATTTTATCGATCAGTGGTTCGGTGATTTTGATGTAAGGGGTTGATAGTGCTATTGCTCAATGGAATACATGTACGATGCACCCACAAGTTATCCTGGCAATCAACTGAGTATCACAGCTGCTGTCGTAGCCGCTACGGTAGCGATCCCAAGCAACGAGCTGCGACCGATATGCTAACTTCGTACAATTTTCTTGTGTCTGCTACACTTGGAGTTGCACTGATGACAGAGGACAACAGTCTGTTGTGGGTCAGTTTCAACTCGGTGCGCCTTGAAACTTTCAAGCCTTGAATCAAGTCACACTGACAGTAGCTCGTGGCGTTCATATGGTTGGGTGTAGAGCGCAGCGTGATCGATCCGAGCGTCTCGGACTGAGACTGCTCCTCTTCATGATCGGCCAGTAACTGTTACTGTAAGTCGTGCCTGGAACTCGACGGCAATTGAGGCATGGGCAACCCGAATGTTGCGTGCTAGTCACGTGTATCGAGCAGCAGCATGGCATGGTTGCTGTCAGAACGAGGATACACATGCATATATCATCTATGAGGTTCATCAACTGTTCCTGAATTGGTTCAATCAGTGGTTGACAATGGCATCGCGCGAACAATTCAATATTACCACATGCTGCATTGAACTCGAATTCCATTCCTTAAGCCATTGCCGGCACTACTTGCTCAACAAGTTGCTCGTCTTTGGACGCTCTTTAAAACTACTACTATGCTAAACTACTGAGACCTATCTCCTAACGCGCGCTTGATCGCAACTGTATCCGTTACCCATGGATAAACTACTTACTATTGTTAAATATGCTCGAACACTCGAGCTTCAGAGCAACCAATGCTTGCTCTGACCGACGGCTTCTTGCCAGCGCACCACCCCAGCAACGAATTCAGTGGCTAGTCGCTGTAGTACACGTTCTGACTTGTGCTGTGTCGAAGCCCCCACGATCACCTCGCACACAGGCTGGGCGTACTCGTCGTACTTGTCCAGCAGCATAAACCACGCCAGCACCGGAAGGTAGCTCTCCTCACCACCAGCAAAGGCCTTTTGGCCCGACGACAGCGGCACAGAGCGCATGCTCACGAGATACCCACCATCGATCTGACCGCGAGCGAGTACCACAATACTATGCATGACGGGGGCGTCACGAGCCGGTGCAATGCCGACACGAACAACCACGCAGTCGTCATTGATGGTTTGGAGAACGGCCAAGTCCTTTGTGAGTGGGAACAGCTTCTGAAAGGTTTCCAGCATTGTCAAGAGGTTCCATGTGTTAAACACGAGCTCGCCCGACACAACGCCGGGGAAGTCCTGAGTCATCATGAGCTCAAGCGAGCTGTCGTCGTCACACTTAGTCACCTCGCGCTTGTCTTCACGCCAGCCCAGAACTGATGGAGTAACAGTATCCGAGGGTTTTTGCTGGGCCTTAAGGGCCATGATGTCACTGTAACTGTCCTTGACCCAGTTAAAGGCTGCATCGCTGGTCATCGGCTCGGAGAAGAGAACCTTGAGATACGAAGGAACAGCTTCTGTCTCCATGCAGTAGCCGCCGGCAGGGATGTCCATCACGTACGACTCGAGGGCCATGCGTTTGCTGTCCGAGGCATCATCAGCTTCCTCACGTTTACGCTTGAGACTCTTCTTAGCTCCTGCCACCGTCAGGGATGCAGTGGCATCGATGACCAGCTCTGCCTGCACCGCCTGAAGGGCGCTGTTCTGCGAGTCCAGCTGGTCCAACTGCTCCTCAAGATACCGCTTCTCGTTGCGTAGTTCGTCGATGGACTTGACAATGTCTAGGTACGTGGAGCTTCCGGGGATACTGTAGCCCAACTCGCCGTCCACCTGTTCTCGAGACAGCACGTCTTTCATCAGTCTCCGGTGCGGGAGAACTTCCTTGCCAGTGGCCTTGACATCTCGCTGCGCGGTCAGCTCAGCGCGTTGATGCTCCAGAGCCGTGACCGTATCGCGCATATCGCGAACGCGGTCTTTGGCAGCATTTGTCCGTCGTCGCTCGTTGGCGTTATGTCGTTCGCGGCGCTGCTTTGCTGAAAACTGAGACGTACGGCCGCCACGCTGGGTCACCAGAGTCGGCACGACGGTGTTTGTCGGTGTTGGTCGAGAGGCTGAGATGGTCGTGTTGGTGAACACTGCGGCGGGAAACGCGGCGACTTCTTCAAGCACCTCGGGGTCTTGGCTCTGCTTCATCTTAGCGACATCTTGGTCAGGTTCATCCTGTCCATTTGGCAGCGGGAAAATCTGCTGTTGGGCGCCCGCAGGGGTGTCATGTCCATTGTCAAGGACGCTATCGAGCTCGCACTTGAGCAGCACGTCCGGGTTGGGATCGGCCGCGGCGAGTGGAAACTCGAGCAGATCAAGGAGGAGCGAGTTGGCGCGACTGGGTCGCGGTGCTGCCCCAGTCATCGTGGTGAAATTGGAGGGCTCCGGCGAGCACGGCTGCTTAGCCGGAGCCTCCTTGTCTTTAGCAGGTGTGGACGGCATGTTCAGGTCCACATAGATAGGAGGAATGTAGCGTTGCGGGTAGCTCATTCGGCCTGTGAGACGCTCAACCTGTTAGCTGTCAGAATTGCACTTCTGTCTCTGCTTGCGCTCTACGAGGAAAAGTTTCAACTGACACGGATGGACTGCAACAGGTCGAGCTGGTCCCGTGGCCTCATCTCTCCGAAGAAAAGGAGCACGAGTTCAAAGCCGGAGCGAGTTCAACGCATTGCTGACAGCGATCTGAGCGCTTGGATACACTCGTTGTCTCGGCACCAGTTGGCCCTAACCGGCTGGTGTTCAGGTGGATACAAGCCCAGTTGAGTTCGGTGCGGAATAAATGTCCGTGCCCCGACCAGAGGCCACTGCTTGCATTGCAGTGATGGAGACCGCATTCCGGTCGCTGAGCCAGTGACCAACAACAATTGCTGCCTCTCTGGATGTCGTGGTCCCCAGCTGCGACGATGTGCAGGTCAGACCGGAGCTCTGGCTGTTGCAAGGTCCCACGTGACGCTGCAATGGCATCTCGGCGAGTCGCCAGTGATCGGCGGAGAGCACCATTGGAACAGGCACAAATCGAGAGTCGTCGCATAGAGAGGCTAACACTCAGACACTACGCTGTCTCTACAGACAGATATGCATTACCATGGACAAAGTAATGTGCGAGCACACTGGGTCCAACAAATCACATTTAAGTACTACGAATTATCACCTGTGCATCAGAATTACTTTAATTTCTAAGAAATACACCGACGCTGTTATTTTGATTTGATTGAGTGGTCAACACACAGTTGAATAACCCACCCTTCCCACACAACAAGCACCACTCGATGACACCTCCATATGTATGGATTAGTGTGGCCACCAAGCAAGACCAGAACCAAATCAATGGATGGCTGGATCGTTGTCGCTCATTTCGGACACCTACTAGCCACAAAGTGCGGTGTCAGTTGTGCTCCATCAACTTTGACAACCACAAGATGAGATACCGAGTACTAGAATGTACGTCGTCAACCTGTGGGGCATTTCTAGGAGAAACGTGCCGATGGAGACAAAAAATTATGACATGCGAAGCAACCCAACAGAGCGATATTTACCAGCATGGGAGGCACCGCACTGATATTGCATCACCTCGCAAAGCGACTCTCACACGAGAAATGAAATCGTACGTGGAGCCATTGATTTCAATGAGAATGAAGCCGAATCGGATATACAACAACCTTCTTGATCATTTCGGACACGTAGAGGGAGAGTCACCAATTCTTCGTCAAGTTCAAACGTTTGTCAGTCATGTTAAACGTACGACTATGAACGAAACCGACCTTGTGGACGATATGGTGGCATTAGTAAAGAAAACAAGGTTCACCTTGGACATGGAAGACGGTACTGCTTTTACATTCGGATACCACACGCATGCCAATGGAACCCCTGCGATCGGCGAAGGCTCGGATCACGACCCAACGATTGTAGGAATTTCAACGCCGTACATGGTAAAAATGCTACGGTTCGCGACAGACTACGTACTTCACATTGACACTACCTATAAACTCGATCAGTCGGGATACCCAGTCCTCGTCGTCGGTGTCTCCGATCAGTCCCGTTCCTTCCATCCGGTGGCAATGTTCGTAACATCACAGCAGACAGGTCAGCTAATAGGTATCGCTCTCCGATCACTTTTCGACAAGTACAAGGAAATCACTGGTAAATACCCAAACATCCATTTTTGTATGGGAGACGCCGACAAAGCTCAGTATAATGCGGTGATGAACATCGCATCTACTAAGCGTCAGACCAAGGGTATGGTAAAGTACCTAATGTGCTTTTTCCATGTGGTCAAGAACATAGCAGAGAAAGTATCAAGTTTTCCAGCAGATGTGGTGTCAACGGTTTTCAAGCACCTCTATCTGATGCACTACGCTCGAGATACTACAGAGTTTACAGATCGGTATGCTGCAGCCCAAGTTGCGTGGACGGCGATCCCTCAACTCAAATTCTTTACTGAATACTTCAAGAAACAGTGGATCGACTCCCCGTTTTCTAACTGGGGTTGTTATCATACGCCTACGGGGTTCGCAAAAACAAACAATCCAGTGGAGCAGTTCAACAATGCAATCAAGAGAGACTACTCACTCAGGACACTTTTGAAGTTAGTAGCTCTTGTCGAACAGTTAACTCTGATGTGTCGTCATCGGTCTAGGGGCACAATTGTGTTTTCGCTAGATTCGAAGCCAAACCGAGAGCTTCAGGACCGCTACAAATACCTACTTAGTGAAGGTCGTCTCAGTATTATCCAACCACACAAGCACGGATTGGATTTTCTGCTCGATGGACCAAGTGAAACGCACGTAGCATATGTGTACCAGCGGGGTGCGCCACCGCGCTTGCCAGTACCTGACCAAGGAAACGAAAAGAAAAGGCTGGGGAAGCGTAACAAACATTACATGGAGACAATGGAGCAGCCAGTCGGAGGATGGAGAGTTGATATGGAAGGTAAATTTTGTCAGTGCCGCTCGTGGTACAAATATCGAATGTGTGTTCATGTACTGGCAGCGCTACGTGCATCGGGAAGACCAATTCCGGGGGAAAGACAACCAAAAAAACGCTTCACAAACAGAAGACGTACGAGGAAAGGAAGGAACCGTGCGGTCGGACACGCACTTTTACTTGAGTAACACGTCAAGTAACGTCAATGCGAAGACTATCCTCAATGCATTTTCCATTCTTGCTCTTGTTACTATTTCCCTCATAACATCCGTATGTAAAAGCTACCTAGAGGCTAGGCTTTTTGGTCTGAGCTGGTTTGGTCGGCTTTGTCCTTTGACACTATCCCAGGTGTATCGTCGCCGTTCAGCTTCGCACTTTCTGTAAATCGCTCAAGCAATACTGCGTGGGTCATTGCATTTAGCATGTTTCTTTGATTCAGACGACGAAGCTTCAGTCGTTCATCACGAGCTTTCTTCAGACGCTGAATGTATCCATGGCGAGCGCGTTTGAGGAGTACTGAGTCAGGGGCTGCACAAATCTCTCGTTCCGTGTCACGCACGCACATAGCTAATAACTCAACTTCGTCGCGCGGGTCATCGTCGTCGCTATCATCGTTGCTAGTGATTCCGTGTTGCCAAAATCTTGCCCTCATGCGTTTACCAAGCCCGCCCTTGAAGAAACGTTCATCTTGTTGACTACGCTCTTCAAGTGGTATGTCCTGTCGCGACCACACGTATTCCTTAACCTTAGCATTCCCATACTTCCAGCAAAACACCCAGAAGCGACTGTCCATCGTATCAAAAGAGTTATTATGAAATGCCTGGGTCAAGTTCGTATACACTTAACTATAGTTAATGAATGGCTGCTATAAATTCAGTACTGTTACGTCTGTTACGGTACGATACGATGCTTTACGGTACTACAAAAGTGTACCGTTTTATTGTTATGAGTACCGTATTTGTTTAATTATACAGTGAATTCACCGAAGCATATCAATTATACAACGAAGACAAATGGCAAGGGAAGACACTGTCTTTATTTCCGAAAGCTACCCTTACGCTAGCTTGTTGTTGTTTTTCAATTTCTTGCACGTCGATTTCTTCTGTGGTACCTTGCCAACACGAGCGAAAGCGCGGATGAACTGACAGCGACGAATCCATTTGAGGTTAGTCAGTGGCTCGGTGTAGTATTCGTGATCTTCGCCACCTTCGTACCACCGATCAAAAACGTCTCGTGGTTTGTCCTCGTAAATGCGTAGCACAAAGCAGTGTCTCATTCTCTTCGGACACGAAGCTCCAACCACGTAGACGCCAGGATCAAGGGGGTAGTCGTTAAGCGCTTGCACCGTGTTGATCGAGCTTGTAAGTTTGTTCTTCGCAAAGACATTGCAGGCGACAGGTGCTTTCTTCATCCGCAGAAATGCCAAAAACTTCTTGATGTCAGCATTAGTCACGCCCTCTTTCGTATCTTCAACACCCGCTTCTTGATCCAGAATTTTCTCGAACTCGGCGATTAATTGAAGTGGCACCAGGTCTGGGTCTTCAATTACATGACACGCTATGCGGATAGCTTTGAAAAAGCACTTGGCATCCTTGGAAACTGTATAAGTCGATGGAAACTTGTGGCTAAACTCTGCGTACGTAAGATTCGAGAACTTGTCTTTCCACGCGTCTATGCGCTTCATCTCCTTTGAAAATCCATCCTCAAACAGTGTCGTTGTGAACACCCACGTAGCGCAGAAACGACGTTCCTTGTCACTCCATTGAACAAGGTAAGCTTCATTAGGGAGGCCCTTGTTCGTGCGGTCCAGTAACGCCCACACGTCCCACTCTACAGTCAAATCGTACTCTTCTCCTGCACACGCAATGTTGCGTTCCTTCGTGACGGGGTGGTACAAAGGAGGGTCAGGTAGCGCTAGTGATTGGGGCTCATGCACTGTTGGTACTGTCCCCTCCATTTCGGTATCACCATCTTCGTCTTCCATGAGCCTGTACGACCGCAGTCGGCGCCGCGGCTGGCACGGTAAGTCGTCGTCGCTATCTTCGTCTGAACAGGACGACGGAATCTCAATGATATCTATGAGAGGTTCATTCGGTTCGATAGGTTCGATACTAGTCGTAGCGTTCTCCAGCGAAAGATCGTTATCAGCATCTCCACCACTCATGTCAACATCGATGTCATTTGAATCGGCTGGGATTCCGCTCTGCAGCACCTGCTCTATGGATGATGGTTGATCATCTATGAAAGGGTTCTCAATGTCGATTCTCCAATCGTCATCACACGGCCACGTAATTGCCTTTGGTGCTGGAAGCACGAGCCCAGCAACCTCATCTCCTAACTCCACGTCATCGAAATTCTCGAAAACCGCCAGCCACTGCGCCTCCTCTTCAGCGGCGCCCGGGGTGCATTCGAACCACCGGGCTGAATGCGTCAGAGGTGGCGGCATCGGGCTGTTGGGTACAACGGTATTTCGGAAATGATTGATTTGCTGGGCTGTGGATTTGATGATAGATGTTAACCTAAACCACGACTGTCCGTCGAGATTATGCTTGTGTGATTTAATACCAATCGTGTCTGTTTGCCTAATTCCCTCGTGATCGGCGCGGCGCCATGCAAGCCAACGCGGGATTCCCTCGTTCCATCAAGATGTGACGAGGGGTCCCACTTGTCGTGACAGTTTCTGAGCAGAGTCTGATGGATTCCGGCCTCATTTGCAAACATCCACCAGATGTTTGGGATTGGCCATTTGCTTGTCAATTGTCACGATTGAATCGTGGTTAGCTAAGTGAAGTGGACACTAAAGATCATTCTTGATCGTCTGTCTTCTAGACAAAACAGTGTCAACCACAGCGAGAAGGCATCAGATGCACTGGGAGCGTCGCCACTCAATGACACTGCTGCCTCCTCTACCTGCTTCGCACCTCAACTCCTTGTTAACCCTGTGTGAAGTGTTTTGAAAGCGTAGCATACATGTATAACTAAAACGTTACTTACTGTGCAGGTTCGCAATAACACATACCATCGCTAAAAACTACGTTGTGAAGAGGCTGTACTTGTACATGTATAATAGATGTAGAGGATCGTTACGTGTGCATTGCATCAGGTATTATACGATCCACCAAAATACATTTCGATGTGGTTGTTACTAACTCGTTGTGCATCCGCACGTATGGCCACTTCAGGCACGTAGCTCTCAATTCTGATGCCACTACGTGCTCTCTTGCTTAGTGACGGCGACGCTGACGCTCCAATAGAGTTGGCGTTATTGCAACTATGGGCAGCATCCGATCTCGAGCTCCTACCAGCGGAGTTATTGGCACTGGACGAAAAGTGCTGGCGGCGTTTGGGTCTACTGCTTTTCGCGTCTGAAAATTCGCTCGTTCTCGCTCTTGTGGCGGTATTGGGGCGTGTGGTAACTCGGGTATCAAACTCGAAGTCAAGTGAGCGACTGCTTCAACGGGTGTGGCGATCCCAATGGCGAGACCATTTGTATGAGAAGGTGGTGGACTGTCACGCGCGACTCGAACGGGAATGCATTCGGCCGGAAAATGCGGGGCGGACCGACTCGCTCTCGGATGTCGATCTGGTCGCAGCCCGGCTAGTGCAAATCCTGGTCACAAGTCTTCGAGTGATATTAACTTCGTCTCATGACGACAAGAACCGAACTGCCGAGACCGTAGAGAACGGAAGCAATGATGCTCCCAAGGTGATGGCGGTGGTGGACCTGCTGCTGTCTCTATCGACGACAGTCGAACGGATGCCTTCCATCGCTCGAGATGCGGCGATGGGATTGCAGAGCTTAATTTCTTTGGAAACTCATGCTTTCAGTGCGCTCGTGACGACGCATATCTGTCGATCGGCAGCCTTGCAGCACTACGTTAAGTGGCTGCTTGGTGACGATGATCCTACTGCTTTGGCATCGCTTTCAGAACCGCAGACACTATTGAGTGCCCCCATGTTGAGTAAACGAGCAAACGACGCAAAACACCACGAATGCGACAACAATTATCTGGAGTTGTTAGTTGCTGCAGCGACAGTAGCGCGTCCTGATGGGAACAAGCGTAGAGGAGCTCGATCTCCAGTATTTGATGACACGGCTGCAATGCTGCAGATCTGCACACTTGGTGTCGCGAGCTCGGACTCGAGAATCCAATACTCTGCCTTGTGCTTGCTGTGCTCTCTACTTGCTCTTGATGACGCTTCATCAAGTGCTTTAAGCAGTGCTGTTCGTCTGTCAGGCATCCTCATTTCGATTTCTTGGCTTCTAAACCACACAATCTCTCACATCGCAGCCATGGCAGCTACAACCCTAGAATTGATCATTCGGTACTCGCCCCCCAGTGACATTCTGCGTGCCGTGATCGAGCAGGGCTGCGTCATAATTTATCGGGCCCTCCTGACAACATTCAGTGGTTCCATGACATCTCCAGCCCATGCCGCAGTAGCTGCAAGCTGCCGGAGTCTTCTGAATTGGGTCACGGAGGAAGTCGCTTGGCAATCGGGTGTCGTGGCAGCGAGTGTGCAGTCTATCCTGAGCTCGACTAACGTACTACTGCAGAAAAATATCGTGCTTACAATGCAGATTCTGGCCCAGCGCAACGCAACTATCCGTGAGGCTTTAGAAGACCAAGAGTTCCAATCGGATGCAATGGTGACAGCAATTCAGGCGGACGATGAAGCAGGCCTCGCAATCTCCGTATTGTCGATTTGCCTAAACTGTTGCGACAAATGCTCGACACTCAAGATCGAGGATTTCCACCAAGATAACAACAACGAACACCAGGAGAAAGATCAAACTCCTGGCCATGCTGGTGATCTAGATCGGACAATCCATCTCCGCTGTGCAGGTGGAGAACTCATTAAAACAACTGCTCATTTGCTCCGCGAGCATAGTAACCTGCTTCATGGGTGGAAGTTTCAAAGCACAGACGTTCCAGAGGGAGATAATTCTGTTGTCGTTGCCAGACTCGGCAATTTTCGGGCATCCAGCGTCCAGCACTTTGTAGACGTCCTTGCTATGACCCAGCACGATGGAGTGAATGCTCTGGTAGACCTTCAAAGCTTCTCGACCATGCAGGAGCTGCTCCGCCTGGCTAATATTGCTGGCTCTGCAAAGTGCTGGCACGTTACCACTTCCACGATCTGCCGGATGATGACAGCTTCGAACTGGCTGGACATTTTCCAGTTCGCTTCGACCGAAATTCGTCACCCGACACTCGTACTGCGATGCATCCGCTTTGCTCTTCAGCTGCACAGCTCATTGGGTCCGCGCGACACTGTAGGGCGAACACCACAACCAGATCAACAGTCGAAGCTCAATCCAGTCGAGCAAAAGCGCGCAGATTTGGCCTCAGCACTCAAAACAGCAGCTATCCAATTGAGCCAGGAGCTCTTCCTCGGCTAAACTCCTGTAATACATCGTTAGGCTTATAGTCCAGTCACTGACAACACACAAAGCACACAGCAAGGACAGCATTGTTACTCAGTCTACTTGAACAGTCCTGTCACCGCGTCGTATGTACTCGTCCACAGCTTAGCAATGGATGAGGAAGCTTCTGTCGCCGTTGTCTCGTCAATGTCGACACCTACATGGACATTTTGGTCCAGTCGCTGCTGCCGCCGTCGCGCGAGTCTCGAGGTTCCTGGTGATTCCTGCTTCTGCTTCTGTCGATTGGCTTCAGCCACCAGCAGCTCCACTCGCGCACCCATCTCACTCTCTAGGATGTGTGTGAGCTCAGTTAGTCGATCCTCCAGCCACACAACTTGCCCCTCCAGATACTCGAAGCGCGCCTCCATCTCTCGTTCCTCCTGCAGCTGCAGCTCCTTCTGCTTGGCTTCCTTCACGCGTGCGCTGGCTGCAGAGCGCGAGTACTCGAGCGACGCGACACCCAGCGCGACCGAGAAGATGAGCAGCTCTCCGACCAGATCCGCGCCCTGTTCCACCGCTTGGTCTGCTGATAGAGGCTTGATGGTGTAATTGGAGATGCCTCGGAATCCCATGTGGAGCTTCATGCTCAGTCGATGCTGCTGCTGGCCCAGACGCCCACACACAGCGTTCAGAAGTGGGTGAACTTTAGAGCGAGTCTTGACCACACGCGCCAGAGGCTTCGTCAGTGTGCGAGCCACCAGGCCGCCCAGCTTGATCATAGGCAGCATGGTCGATGGCTTGGCAAATGACACAAATGACACGTACCTGTACACACTGTGTACGTAATATGAAGTGTCAACACAATTTTTAAAAGTAGAAAAGAGGTACAGTACAAGCGCTATCCAAGGCACTACACGCCAAGATCACAGGCTTCAGAACCTCATGCGTTCATTCAAGTGATTGGGGACGAAAAAGCGATCCAATTTTCACTTGGCGTCGTATTGTCCAAGCTTGATATCCATGGGATGCCATACGCGTGCACGAAGCGTATCAGTAGCAGCTGCGTGTACATTTCTTCAATTTGTTGTTGCTTTACATGACGCAAACTCTCCAATGTCTTAGTCCTATATCGTACCAAGCCACTCAAACTTTGAGTCAAAGGATATCAAGTTCTTCAGGACACGTTAGCTACAGTCTCGTCTCAGGATGAGTAACCATTTTGCAATGAATAATCGAGAAGGAACAAATCATGACAATCCCGAGGTCAAGACTCAAGATCAGTTCCAAGTCTTCTTCCAACGCTTCAGATACTACCAAGAATGCAACTCATCAGTATCGTGGGCGCTCTAACAGCGCTCACCGCTTTGGCCGACGCTACCTCATGCAATTTGAGTTCAATGAATGCAGTCTTGACCTCGACAGACGCAATCAAGTGCTCCAAAGACTCTGGTTACTCCATGACATCGCTGTCGACCCCCACAGGCTCTGAGATGACTCTCATGTGTACGAGCTCTGCTTGTCAGAGCGTAATTAAAGAGCTAAAGACGATCTCTCCGACGGAGTGCACCCTGGGTACGTTCGCGCTGTACGCCAATCTAATCACTCCGCTGAGCAGTCTCTGTTTGGGAGTCCAAACCACCACATCGAGTGATAGCAGCTCGACGAGTCAATCGTTGGCCAATTCGACCACAGATAGTGTTCGAATTGACAGTAGCAGTTCTACTGGGGGTAGCTCATCAGGGTATGCTAGTGGATGGGGAAGTTGGGAGATAGGTGGAGTCGCCACGGGAGCTGCTGTGCTGATGTTGGTGCTGGTGGGGATGTTCATGATACGGAAACGGCGCAGGAGTCATGAGCAGAGCAGCACATCGCCAGAGATTAGCGATCCATCTACTACGAAGCAGGTACAAGTACTCGAGTCTGGTCATTCGCTAGCAGATGGAAGAGACCAATACAGTCAAGCTAGTTCTGGTTCAGGACCGGATCGTACTACCAGCAGCACTAATCTGTGGCAAGACCCCGTCATCGTCGCCGCTCGAATCTCTATTGACCGCCTCAAGTTAGGAGCCTTGATCGGCAGAGGAGGCTTCGGTGAGGTATACCGGGGAAAATATCGAGACCAGATCGTAGCTGTGAAAACGCTGCTACCGGAGAAGCGGAAAGACTTGACACAAATTCGGGCTTTCCTATCGGAGATCCGGCTCATGGCAACCATGGAGCATCCGCACATTGTCCAGTTCATCGGTGTGGCATGGGAATCGCTTAGCGACTTGTATTGCGTGACTGAGTTGTGACGGGTGGCGATCTACGTACACTGCTAAGTACCTATCAAGCCAATGACACTCCACAGGGAATGGATGCTAGTAAGGTCGACATCGTCTACCAAGTGGCGTACGCGTTGACGTATTTGCATTCACTGGAGCCGGTGGTTTTGCATCGCGATCTCAAGGCGCGCAACATTCTGATGACTGAGTCGCTAAATGCGAAGATCACGACTTCGGCTCGTTCTGATGAAACGATGACTGCTGGTGTCGGTAGCTGGATGTGGATGGCACCGTATTCGCTAGGTGTTGTGCTGTCCGAGCTAGACACTCACGAGTTGCCGTACTTCCATACTAATGGGAACAGTTTACCCGACGCAGCAATGATGCAGATGGTAATAAGAGGGGAGTTGCGTGTGCACTTTTCACGTTTCATGGGCCCCGACATGACTCAGTTTGCCGAAAGATGCGCCAGCTTGAAACCGCACGAACGGCCCACAGCTGCCGAGGTTCTCTACTACTTCCAGGTGGCCAGGAATCGATAGTACTACAGCGATAATGACTGCTACAAAGGTTTTTAACAGTGTATGTGAAAAACGCAGGCGTGCGTATGTGTATACCTCAAGCTCCATCCTTCATGTGTCTTGAATACATGAGCCATTGCCAGAACCATCGACACTGACAGGAATCAAAGACAGCTTTATTTCCCATATCAAGCAGCAAAGGTGCTGCCGTCGCGGCGGATCTATTTCCCTACTGCCTGTTGTTGCCATCCGGTGGTAGCATTGACAACGTCTGCAAACACTTCGTCTCTGTTTCTGTGTATTTTCTAGTAGCTGCTCGATTGCAGGCTCGCCTCAGTTCGCATGAATCTCGCCTGGTTTCTTGTTGTGCATGCTGGAGACGATCGACGCCCAATCGCCCGATTTATTTTCTGGTACTCACGCGAACGTGAGCATATTCATCGATATCGTCGGCTTCATGCGGCAGGAATACTTTTGCCTTGCCTATTTCCCTCGTTTCAACTGCTTACACCTCCGAATCAATGAGGATCCACTTGATACGGCGGAAACACTTTCGCACGATCTCCTCCAGCTCACCGTAACGTCCACTGTACATGAGCAAGTTGTGCATCAAACGAAGGCGGTCGCCCACGTGACGTAGACGCTTCTTGATCTGGTTAAGCTGTGATGTACCGAGGCCTTGGGGAATCAGGTTCTCCACGACGGTGCGGAAGACGTAGCCATCAAGCGGATCAGTCAAAGCTACCCTCAGACGTAATTCTTCGGGTGCGTTTTCTCCCAGCTCATTGAGTTTAGCTTCGTACGTTTGGAGCAAGGCCGACACCTTCTCCCAGGCCTCCTCTTGCCCGGGAAGAGGAGCTAGCTCGGATCCATGAGCGTACTCTGGGTGGAACTTCTCGCGGCCAACCACACGCAGCAGCATGTTGAACAATGCTAGTTGCAGCGAAATGTTGTCACCGGGCTTGTGATGGAACTCCTTCAGCAGTGCTTCTAGGATCCAGAAGATGCCAAGCGCCTCCGATGGGTCATCGCGACATTCCCATACCAGCTTAGCGACTGACACATCCACTGCAAGACTGTACTCCGGCTTCGTCAAACCGAAGTGAGTCATCCACTCAACCGACTTAGTCAGGTACGACTCCTGCTTCTTTGGTGACGAGGGTGTAGCCTGGATCATGTACTCGTGCAGTGGATGCGCCACAATGCGCTGCATGATATCGCCGGTCACGTTGTTCGAAAGTAACTTATTCAGAGCGATCGTCGGGTACAGCGACTTGCGGCCTGTTACATCCGGCAACAGACCACGCATCAAAAACTGGATGCGAGACCATGACAGACCAGCGAACAAGATGTTACCCTGTCTGTCCAGACCACGACGGCCCGCACGACCAGCCATTTGCTGCACCATTAGTGATGTCAAGACATCGTCAGCCGTGTCTTCGCAAAAACAGCATGTTCGGAACGGCATGTTCACACCGTAGGCAAGGGAGTCATCAGAGAACACAACTGCCAGACGACCAGCCTGGGCAAGAGCCTGTACGATACGTAGATATGCCGCCGGCAGGTTTTGGTTATAGATAGCAATTCCACGGCGCAGCGATCGAACCAGAGCATGTCCGTCATCTGAGTCCTCCGAAAGCTCACGACGCAATTGCCACTTGATTTCCTTAAACTCAGTTGCAGTCAGACGGGACCCAGCAGGGGTTAGCACGAAATCGGGGTGTGGAGCGTAAATATCCGGAGGCGGTTTCTCCTCAAATGCCTGGGCCTCGCGGTCGTCTTCTTCTTGCCTTAGCCTTCACCTTTGCCTCTCGCTTCTTCATCGTAGCCTGGTTCTTCTCCCACTCAGCATACTCAAGCTGCACCTTTTCACGGAAGTTCGGATACTTCGCAATTTCAGCGGCCTCAATAGACGCCAAAAGCTGGTTGAACAGCTGACGACACCGTACGGAATCGAGTTGGAAAGCAATGGCAGGGACAAGGTTTTAGGTGAGAGTTGGTTTACAAGGGCGTAAACATCCACCGAACTGGTGGGGTTTGTGTCACGCGGGTCGTGCAGCTCCACAGTAATGTCCTGCAGACTAGCCGGAGGCGCGAAAAAGTCAAGGAGTGACTGAGTTGCCTTGGGCTCCTTCGCAGCGAGGTCCTCCAATCGCTTCTTGATCTTGTCTTCGTATTTTTTGGACTCCATCAGCGTGATGCGGGGGTGCGCTTGCCGAGATCCACGACGTACTCATCGTCGTCGTCATCGTCTTTCTTGGACTTTTTGTCCTTCTTGGACTTTTCTCCTTTTTGTTTTTTATCCTTCTTACTTGACGTGGCGGGAGCAGCAGCTTCACTTTCAGTCTCATCCTCCAGCTCGAAAAACTTGTGTGGGTCAACGTCCTCAATCAACTCCGCAGCATAGAACTTCTCCATTGCCTGCCACAGGGCAAATGCATCGCGAGGAGTAAAAGCCAGATCACCGGCGTCAAAACCGATCGTTGTCAGGTACTCCAAAGTAACACCGGCACACGGGTGCAGATACACCATCTCTTGCTTTTTGTTGACAGCCTCCTTGGCCTCCTCTTCGTACCATATAATGCGTTGCAGATTAATGAAACGACCCTTGTACTCAAGCAAGTGTACCTCGCGTGCAAGGTGTGACTCCCACCAGCTTTTGAGCTTCTCTGCATTACCGATAGTAGCAGAGAGTGCCAAGAACGGACACGTCACGGCTTTGACGATGCGTTCCAACGCGTCACCTCAGGTCCGTTCAAGTCGTGGACCTCGTCGTACACAGCATACTGGAAGTCGTAGCCAATATCCACGAGGGTTGACTCGACAGCACGGGGGGTGCCGACAGCAATACGGAATCCAGGCGGCAAGAACACTGTGCCCTCCGTGATGAGAGCGACCGAGCCCTTCACCATGGCCTGGAATAGCGCTGCGACTGCCATGCGAGCGGGTCAGTAGGAACAATAAACAGCACTTTGCCTCCACCACCGACACATAGGACGACAGCACAGTTTGCCGGAACTTGTCGGAGCACACACAATAACCGAGTGGTTCTGATCAATGTGAGTCAGCACCGTGCGCTGCCAGTCATCAAGGATGAACTTGTTCATGTGGTGCATGTTGAGAGGCGGCAGACGGTCGGACATCTCTGTGAGCTGCACTCGATGAGATCTTTGCCGGTTAGATACTCGTTCACGATCTTGACGTATTTGCGGTATTTCTTGTGCACGGCATTGAGTTCAGCCAGGAGCTTGGCGTCCTCTTCGTCGTCCATTTTCTTCTGTTTCTCGTGCTTCTTGTGGCCCGTCTGTCGAGCGTTCCGGCATGAGTTTCGTGCGTTGGATCTCCCCAGAGCGTGTCCACAGCATCTGTAAACTCTCTCTCTTGCAGCAGTCCCGCAGGATCTCGTAGAGCTGCTTGAGACGACCCGTGGGCGTCAAATCTTCATGTCCAGCAGATTCTTCGACTTCTTGACGTTCGCCAGCTTCTCCTCGTCCACTTTGCTCTGCTTCTGAGCCTTGTCCTTAGCCAGTTGCAATGCGGATCAGATCCGCCTTTCAGCTTCCCGCCTCCTCTCTTCTCCTCCTTCGCAGGCCCCTTCTTGTCCGCCTGCGCCCTTCCTCCTTTTCGTTCTCGGGCCACAGGTTCCGCGGGTTGAACGGGTTCGTGGGCGCCAGGTCCCGCAGGATCACGGGCATGCGGTCGGGCCAGACCTTCTGCCAGTTGACGTCGTACATGTCCGACTTCTTGTCCCCCATATTGCCAGCCTTGTACCTGGAAGGGAATTGGGCGTTTGTGCTCGCACCAACCGTTCAAGCGCCAGACCCCATCTCTCCCCATACAAA
>VOQZ01002032.1:0-126172 GCA_008079305.1 Phytophthora palmivora
GAATGGGTACGTAGCTTGCAAATTACCGGGCGATTCCCCGTGGATCGTAGGCCGACCTTTTCCCGTCTCGCAGTCTATGCACTGACCCACGTAGCGTTGCACACTCTGATATAATCCACGCCATGAAAATGAGCTCTGATCTTGTGGTATGTCCGTCCGATACCTTGGTGGCCACCTTCCAGACTCGAATGATAGTGATGCATAAGATCGTGTTGTAATGTTTCAGGCACTACGAGCTTGGCGACAAGATCGCGATCTTCGTCTGACTGCTTGGTCGGTGGAAAATAAAACAGTAATCCTGACTCATCCGTCTCGTAGCGATCTGCGATCTTGGAACTGCTTTTCGCTTCAGTCGACGTAAGATCTTGTACGTCCCCTCGCAGGTAAGCCTTAAGATCGACGATCCATTTCTCCTCGTCTTGAGCTCGGTTAATACGTTCTATCCTCATCCTTTGCACGATCTCTTCTTGTAGCACTTGAGGACGGCATTCCTTACGCGATCTTGTTACTGCAACGATCTTGACTGGGGTTGCATCGTTCTTAGCTATTAACAACTCATCCAATCTGTTGAGAGTCATCAGATCTTGGCGCTCCTCTTCTTTGACAATCACAACTCCACTTTCGCGACGTAATGCGGCACTCGCCAAACTGTCTGCACTTTGATTCCAATCACGCTTCATATGCAAGAACTCATGGGTGGGCCAAGATCGGAGACGTTCAAGTGCTTGCTGTCTTAACAACGTTAACCCCGGGGCCTTGCATTCGATCTCACCTCACCCTTCATTTGTCGGATCACAAGATTAGAATCTCCACAGATAATCAGGCGTCCCCTGTCCATATCTGACAGAAGATCGAGGCATAGAAGCAGACCGTGATACTCAGCCTCATTTACCGTAAGATCGAGCTTATACTTCGATGCTGCTGAGATCACTGTCCAGTCTGGTAGACTCCACACTATTCCACTTTATGCTCCGCCACTTCGTTTCACACGTGCAGATCCATCGAAACTAACGACTAACAACCGTTCACCTGGTTCCACTGTTGGAGGTGGCATCGAGATCACTTGTCGTGGTTGCTTCCTGGGAGCGATCGAGGTCAAGATCGAGTCTACTTCTTTACGGGGCGTAATACTTGCCGCGATCACACCCAAGATCTCATCCTCCCCTTTGGTGCATTTCACGATCTCAAGGGTCCAGCTTGATAGAAGTGCAGCCCATCGTCCTAATCTTCCTTGCAGCCCGGATGAGTGAAGCAGCCACGCTAATGTGGAGTGGCGCGTCAATACTTTAATCGATCTTGTCACGAGTTGAGTATAGCAGATGTCTAGTATCCTGAGCAGGGCCAACACTTCTTTATCGACCATACCATAGTTGATCTCGTTCGGCTTGAGCGTGCGACTGGTGAAAGTTACTGGCTTGTACACTCCATCGTGTTCTTGCATCAGGGCCGCTGAGATCGCCCATTTGCTGGCGTATACTACCACCACCGGTTGTCGATCCACATCGAAGTGCTGTAAGATCGGTGCATTCACGATCTTGTTCTTTAAAGTGGCGAACGCTATCCTAGCCTCAGTCCACTTGTTACCCTCTCCTGTGGCAACATTCTCATCGTCCCCAGTCGATTTTGTCCTTCGAGCGATCTCATAGAAATCCGCCTCGCGTAGTTCGTACAGAACAGATGCGTAGATCGCGAAGTCTTCAATAAATCGACTGTAGTAGTTGAGACTTCCCAAGAATGATTGCATCGATCTTAGGTTGGTGGGAAACGGTAATTCTTGTAAAGCCGACAAATCTTTTGGATGTGTCTCCAAACCTCCAGCTGATACACGATGTCCTAGGTAATCCACCCTTTGCTGACCCCAGAAGCTTTTGGCGACACTGATGGACAAATTCCACTCGTCGCAGGCATCTAACAACCTTTCCACCTTTTCGCATAACGCGTCCCACGATCTTCCGGTTACCAGTATGTCGTCGATGTAAGATCGACGTCCCAACACTGACTCATTTCTTTCTAGATCAGGTTCTCCTGTCTCGAATACGTCCTTTCGCTCAGATCGATCTTGATCTTGGGTCTCCTTCACGAATCCATATAAGGCATTGTCTAGGAGTCTCTGGTAGATCTGGGGAGCGTTTTTAAGTCCAAATGGCATTCGATTCCACTCAAATAGCCCAAATGGCGTAATAAATGCCGAGATCGATCGGGCTCGGTCCGTCATAGGCACTACCCAGAAACCGCTGGCCATATCCAAAGAACAATACCAGAAACTTTATCGAGATCATCCAGCAAATCATTGATCAGAGGCATGGGATATACCATGAGCCTTGTCAGACTATTAACCAGGCGGTAGTCGATACATAGCCGGATGTCAATTCCATTCTTCTTGATGATCACCACTATGGGTGACGCCCAAGGAGATGTCGAGTGTCGGATCATTCGAGCGGATAGTAGTCCCTTGATGAGTTGATGCAACTTTTCACGGAACTGTATCGCCACTTTGCGACATCGTTGAGCGACTGGCTTTGCGTTTCCCACATCTATGTCACATATCACTCCCTTCGCCGCTGGTGGTAAGGCATTGCCTTTTCCGATAAGGAGGTGTTTCCGTTTCCAGATAATCTGCACAAGACGTTCGATCTCCTCCTGGGTGTTGATATTGACATCACCTATTTGAAGATCTTCGATCTTGACTTCCTCCGTGGTTGTGGTCACCTCTGGTAGCACAGCCATTTGATCTTCCACATCTTCTGCGAACAAGGTTCCCCCTTCCTTGATACAAACTTCATCATCCATCGTAGGATCGCTTATGTCTGCCGCGACCTTGGTGCGAAGATTATTACTGTTAGCAGGGTCGATCTTGCCTTGGTTAGGTATACACTCGGTTGACGGTGGGCTTGCGTCCCCATTCCCTGCGATCTTGACATTGTGAATGGCTTTTACCGGCCGTGGTAAGATCGCCGTTGGTGTTACGTACTCGGGACGCTCCACCATCGGCCCGGTGATCTGCTCGTTGGTACCCGCTTCACTGATTTCATCTGTAGTTGCCTGATATGCGAGATTTTGCCATTCGGCGTACCTCCTCGATCCGACGGATACATATCCCGGAGTTCGAGGAATACGATCTCCACTCAACCACATTGCGACTCTCGATCCTTCATGAAGAGTTAGTGCACGATCACTCACATTGGTTACCTGTAGGTAACGTGTCTTTCCTGGTCCGACTGTGATCGTTGGTACCCATCGATCTCCCCTGGTGACCCATAGCTTATACTGGTTAGACGTCTGACCTCGTAGCCTGATCTCGGCCGTCTGTCCGACATCGATCCAGTAGTGATCCTTCCAGCACACATGTTCGACCTTGTCACCGTAGAGAGGGCGCCTACCAGCCATCTGAAGGCGAACTTCGTCGGGCAGACATATTGTCCCATCAGCGAGATCGAGGCGGATACCCGCTGGCACCATGAAGTCCATTCCTAGTATCAGATCTTGACCTCCAGTGGGCGGCCCCACCCATGCATCAAAAGGTATACTAGCGATCCTGCCAGCGTGATCTTGAGACGAGTACGTCCCTCGATCTTATATGGAGATCGTCCAACACCTTCGCATTCCAACGTTTGATTCTCATCAATGTGGCACCCGACCTTACGAGCAAAGGTGGCATCCAATATGGACACCTCGGCACCACTGTCAAATAGCAAAGTTGCTTTTTTGTTGTTGATCTTCCCCATAGCTTTAGATTGCTTGAACTTCTTGTCTGGAACATGATACTTCCAGTAACCCCGCGATTCCCCAGGGGAGATCTCAAGAGCCATCATCACACTCGATCTTGCATATTCATCGATCTGGCGTAGACTTGACACTGTAGCGGTGGATTTCTCCAGAAGATCACATGTATTGTCGATCGGATCGATCAGTTGATTAACTGTTGCCTCCGATTGTTTCTCGACATATGCATAAATGCAGTAGCTAGAACGCTCGTCTCGTACCGGTTTCCAAACCGGCGAGCGTCCTAGTTTAACATCTTCTCTGCAGTCTCTGGCAACATGCCAGCGTGCTTGGTGGGATTGTACCATTGCCGGATCAAGTTGTAAAACTCCTCCATGGTACACTTTCCTGCTTCGTGGATGTCACCACATGCCTTGCATGTGAATAGGCAGCGATCTGAGGGATGCCCTTTGCGGCCGCACTTCTCGCACGTTAGACGTCCCCAGCACCCAAGATCGCTATGTTTGCGCGACCCACAGTGTGAGCATCGTTTAGGTGGTGAACCTATATCATGTCGATCTTGTTGTGCACGATTGTTTCCGGTCTCCGAGCGACTGCGATCTTGGTTCCTTTGATCTTGATCTTGCTGCCCTTCATTGTTTCCAGATGCTGCGAGGTAGACACGACGTAATCCTGCTTCGCCGTCCGATCCACTAGAGTCCTCTTCAGACTCACTGCTATCTGAGATCGTCTTGACAGCTCTGACGGCCCGAGTTGAAGCAGACGGGGCTGCCGCACCGCTGTTCTTCTGACGAGGCTTGATTGATCCATATACAGCCTTACTTTGTCATGCCTTCGCTCGTTGCCGAGATCGGAGTGCTTCTTCCAAGGTGTCAGCATCTGGGATTCGTAGTAAAGCCAGGTGATCTGCAAGATCGCGGTCATCAAGAGTTTCAATGAAGTGCTCCACGTGTTCACGTCGGACTTCCGAAGGTCCATCCTTGATCTGGAGGCGGGCCCTGAGCCCTGCCACATTGAGCCGATACAAATACTCCAGCGGAGATTCGTCCGATCTCTTGCGCGCGTCGTAATATTGCCTCGCGACTGACACTCCTCGTCCACAATATTGAACTTGGAAGCTGCTGAGCAGATCCTTCCAGGTACTGCGTGTTGTGCGACTAAGCTGTCGATACCAGTTTCGAGCCGATCCTGTGAGGAGATCGCCGAACACCAGACACTTTTCCTCGTCTGGAGCTTGATCTCGCATAAAGGCAGACTTTACCTTGCTAAGCCAGGCCCTGGCTCGATCTTCGTCCCCTTCTCTCCCCGCGAACTCCTTGAGTTCAGACATGGCAGATACTCGTATACGTGGAACACTTGTCGATCTTCCGGTGGTCATGGCTGATGCTGATGCTACAGTCGCGCGTCTGGGAGGATCAAGATCGAGATCATCTGGGTCGTATTCATGAGGACTTGGGTGTCGATCTAGCGATCCCACAGACTCCATATCCACATCTCGGTCTTCTGCTGGTGCTAAGATCCCGGGATTGGCAGGGCTTTGTTGTTCCTTCAAGAATCGGCTCATTGCCGCTTGGAAGTACGATTCCAACTTCGCATTCGATCCTTGTGTCATGTTTGGTGCGATGACATCCGTTACTCGCTTGGTCTCATGATCTCCACGCTGCCGTAACATGGCAGCTCCTGAAGGGCCCAGCGTCATCCGAGGTGGGTCATCTGCACTGTCAGTGTCTACTTCTTCAGTCGCCGACTCGTAATGTGAGGATGTTCCTGTCTGATCGTCCAATGTGAGTGCTGGCAACGATCTTAGCATGTCGTCGGTTGATCTGGTCGTGACCTTAGAGGTTACGTTCTTCTCACCTACCAAGGGCTTCAGTAGATCGAAGATCGACATTAAAGCCGTGTTGATCGTACTGAGTCTCGTATTGAATAGCTCATTAGCGTCGAACGATCCTGTGATGATCCCACCTTCCTTGATCAGTTGTAATAGCGCCTTCGTAGCTTCTAGCTTGCTCGATCTTGCAGTTGGTTTCTGCACTGGGCCTTTTAAATCACTAATGATTTTCGGCTTGATAATCTGCATAACGGGATTCTTGATCAAGAAGGTGTGAAGTTCCTTCTTATGGTATGCGATCTCGAGGGACTCATCAGTCCATACTGTTTTAAGATCGTCTTGGTCATCAGCGTCCGATCCTGGTGCTTTCAACTTCTTCCGTAGGGGCTTCGATCTTGCTGACTTCTTTTTTGTGCTCGACTTGGAGACGAGCGTTTGGATGGCTTTCGCCGATGGACTTTCGTCCTGAAGATCGCGACTTGAGTCGGAATCTGCTGGGGTCCCCGAAGAAACCTGGGGAGGGGGTAGAGGTTTTTCTTCTAGGTCCGTAGCCGGACCTTCCTCTGTTCCGTCGGTAGAGCTCCTCCCAAAGCTCTGCCGATCCGCGGATCGATCTTGATTCAGCGGTGTCGTTGGTGATCCGATCTCCAACGACGCTGGTTTCCCTGATCTAAGATCAGCATGCGCTTCTTCATGGGACTCACGGTGAAATCCCGAGTCACCCAAAGATCCGGGCACGCGCACCATTGTGGCGAAGTGGTTCTGCGAAATCGCAAGATCGCAGGAGTCCTCTTGCACACTGCGCCCGAACTGCCGACTAACGGAGGGGGTACTCCGATCTTCCGTGAAGTTTCTTGATCTCACCTTGTGTACCCGTCGGTGGGACTAGATCGCTCCTCGGGTGATCTCGATTAGACGCGCTTGTTGTCGATCTTGCTGTCTGACAGGACAGCGGGAGAGGTGGCAGCAGCGGGGATACTTCTACTCGCTGCGCTGTGTAGTTACCGAGCTTCGATCTTGGTTGTACTTGGTCGATCTTGCTCTGACCAGTGTCGATCTTAGCTCGGGGGGTCTTGTGGTCGGTGTGTGACCTTTATCCAATAGCTTCCAATACGTGCTTGCCGCTTCCTATAGCGGGGTCTTGAGATTTGAGGGTTGACGAACGTCCAGCCAAGCAATCTGGGCGTAGGGGTTCCACTTAGTGTCGATCTTGATCCTGCGTGACGTCGGGAGGGCCAATCTTGTATATCCCTACCCGGAATAGCGAAGAAGAAGGAAGACTTGTGTAGTAGAAGGTAAAAACAACTCTGAATTAATGGTTAATGTCCTATGCTTCCCATCTGTGGCTATCCATACTGCACTGGCTTCATAATACCTATAATAAAGTCAAGATCAATATTTACCTGTCAGGATCGATATCGCGTGGGTACAATCGTCTTGGACGGGGATGATGGCGCACGCATTCACTTGGTCATTATAGTGAATGTCACTATATCGAGGATCACCGTAGAGAGGGATTGCTCTTGATCTTGATTGACGGGACGAGATCGAGATCGGAAAACTTCTTATCTGCTTCACCACAGTCGCATTGTTCAGCTTGTTATAAGCATGAACCAGACGCCACTTCCCGTCCGGTTTACGAACGCAGAAGGTTGGCGTCGGGTGCGGGGACTTCGATTCCCGCACCATGCCCGACTTCGCCTTTTCGGCGTAGAAGGCATCTATGACCTCGCACTGCTCGCGAGGTAGAGGCCACTGCCTCGTGACACAATACTTTGTGCCAGGCGCGAGGTAAATCTCGTGCCGAACTCCCCGATCCGGCGGGAGTTGGGATGGTGGGTGTTTCGACACCACATCCGAGTATTCCTTCACAAGAGGATACACTGGATCCTCCGGATTCTTGAGAATCTCAGAACCCAAGCGCGTTGCACGCTGCTTCGTGAACCCCTCCAGGACGTCCTCGTCCATTACGGAGGAAGAGTTCAAATCTTCAGGAGAGGTCTCCGGCTTCAGGAGCACCATCTCCGCAATCTCTCCGGCCTTCAACTCGGCCAGGAAGTCCTTCATGGACAATTCCTCGAGGTTCAGCAGTGCTGACACCTCTGGCAGTGCCTCCAGATGGACGGCGCCTGCCCTAACTTGACGACCGGACACGCCGTCGAAGACATGGCATTGCTCTTCGACCGGCCGTGCCGGTGGAGTCTCAGACTCCGAGTGTGGTACTTGGTTATCCACACGGGAGGTGCTCAACGACACCTCCGCACTCGTACTGGTCTTCTTGACCCCGCGTGGAACTCTGTTACCCACGCTAGAGACGCATACTGCGCTCTCGATCTTCTCGGTCTCTTCGACCTCGTGTGGAACAATGTTACCCACACCGGAGGCGCCCTCAGCGCCCTCCCCAGCAGCCTCAGCTGCTTGCGGACCTATGTTACCCGCTTGCGGAACTACGTTACCCGCCTGTGGACCTATGTTACCCACTTGTGGACCTATGTTACCCACACAGGAGACGCCTTTAGCGCTCTCCTCAGCAGTCTCTGCTGCTTGCGGACCTAAGTTACCCGCCTGGTCAGTGCCGTCCGGCACTGCCACAGTCGAAGCCCATACGGCGCGACGACTCTCAGCGTTGAGACTTGCCGTCGTGGCAATCCCACACGCTTGGCAATGAGCCTTGGTCTCGCGACCGGTTGCGAGGCTCATCGCAACATCTTCGTTGGAGTCCGTGACTCCCAGTACTTCTTCGGGCGCATAATCGCCTTGGCGACCATCTCTGGCGCCCCAGTCCCGGACAGAGGTGGGAACATTACTCACCAAAGCTCTGTCGGAGACTGCAGGCCGGCTAGCCCCAATGGCTTTGCCGCGCCAATCGATCCAGGGCTCGTGCTTTTCGAGCCACGGCATGCCCAGGATCAAGTCGTACTTGTCCATGTCTAGGACAAGGAACGACTCCGTGCTGTCAAAGTCTTCAAACTTTACTGCCAGGTCCATACGGACCCCAGGTACGTTAACCACCGTACCATCGGCCAGTCTCACCGAGACCTGGCCCCTGCCTTTGCTTTCTCGCAAAGCATCGGCATACTTGTCGCCATTCCGCGCGACCGTCTGGCGTCGAGCAAAGTTCGTCGACGCCCCAGAGTCAATCAGGACTCTAAAGGGATCTCCATATCCCCGTACACTCGCGTGTACCACGAGCAGTCCGCCGCTGCTCTTTCTCGTCTCGAGAGCACCCAGGCTCTCAGGGGCTAAGCCTCCATGGCGTGCGCCGTCCGCACTCCTACCATGGGGACTTAGATCTTCCCCAGTAGGGCGATGCGCCCCTACTGGTGACCCCAGTTCCCCTGGCCCTTGGGTCGCGGCTTCTGCCACGGGCCCCTCGAGCCCCTAGGTTTGGAAGGGAACTTCCTTTGCCCTCCCGCAGGGCAGGCACGTTGCATGTGACCGAGCTTCCCACATCCGTAGCAACGGATGGAGCTCTGTACGGCCGTACCCAGTTCCATGGGTACCGGCCCGGTGCTAGCTCCAGCTGCTGGAGCTCCTTGCACTGCGCCTGACGACGCATTGTGGCCTTGCCACACCGACGTAGGAGTACGAGCCTGTCGGTGGCTGTACTCCTCTTGGAGGGCGATCTGGATCGCTTCCTCCATAGTGTTCGCATGCACGCGGAACAACTGTGTGCGGGATGGGCCCACCTTCAGGCCATCCATGAACACGGTCACTTTGATGTGTTCAGGTAGGGGGTTCCCTACCAGAGATGCAGCGAGTACTCGCATCTCTTGGATGTACTCATGCAGCTCACGCTTCCCTTGTTTACAGGCAAGGAAGCGCGAGCGCTGGCGATACTCATAGTTCGCCGGAAGGAAGGCGGCTCTAAGCTGTTGACACAGCTGAGCCCAGGTTGTGAAACAACCCGGCGTTGTCGCTTCGCGCGTGTACGTCCAGGTCTTCGCCCGACCTCCTAGGTTGGACAGGGCGAAAGCGACTCGAAGTCGCTCGCTCGAGATTAGAGCCGCGTCCATCGCGAGCTCTACCTCTCTGACCCAGAAGTGGACGTTCTCCCCCTCCTTTCCCTCATAAGGATTAACCTTAAGCCTCAACGGCTTAGGTTGGGCTGGCTTCATCTCAGCCACTGGGCCTGCAGCCCCTGTACGTGGGCGATAAGCCCTCTCTCGTACGTGTCGAACGCCTCGATGCGTTCGACCTGCTCGGCCGGCGTAGCAGCCGCCAAGCTTCGGAGGGCATCTCCTCCAAAGATGCCCACCATCTTCCGGACCGACTCAAACTGAGAGTCGGTCAAATGAGGAACTCCCCTCTATCCATCCTGGCTTACCTTGTAGGAGCCACAGAGGATTCAGGTAGTCAATCTACCCGCGTAGGCGTGGATTGACTACAAGTGCTACCAAGTGTGACGGGGTCACACGAGCACCTTGCTTAGATGAAGCGTGCTATTAAGAGTATACAAACTCTAAGTGAACGGCAGTTCACTAGTCCCTGGTCTTAGGGGACTTAATAGCCAGTTTAGAGTAGATTTTAGACTGATTTATTTATAGTTAATTAGGTTCATTTGGCCTGTAATACAAATTACTAATTAACTATACTTTAAGCTAATTATGCATATAAAAGGTAGGTTTAAAACTATTGGTTGGCCCTCAGCCACCGAACCTACGTGGCAGTAGTGTGGCTCACACCACAGTGTGGTCCACACCACTCCATCAGAGTATTAAAACAAATACTCACAGAAGTATATCTACTTCTAAAGGCGGTACCCTTTCTGGGGTACCCCTTTCATGTAACCCCGTTACAACAGATGTAGGAGGTACGAGGATATACTGAAAATAACATATCTAAACAGCGAGCCTCAACTCACAAAATTGAGTGAGTTACACCCACAAACGTGGGTGTGCGTATATACTTGGCGGGTAGTTTACTAATGATTTGTTTGGGTGAAGACTATATTGTCAAAATAAACGCCATCATTGGCTAAAATAAGAATTCGCACCTCGCTTAGGACAGCGTAGAGGACGTTAACCATGTTTGCTCAGTCGTTCCAATCGGGTTATATCTCACTCCTCTACAGCATTGGGTGCGCGCACGGTTGTCAGTTGTACCAATTGTTATCCTCCGATTCGCTCTAATTACTATAACTATCGCAGTCCTCGACCGCTACAACTTTGCGAGAAACAAGAGGAAACGCACGGAAGCGTGCGGCGAGTATTGGACGAGGAAGTGCAGTCGTCCGTAGTTGAGCTCTTGGCCCACAACCTCGTGAATACTTGGCTGCGATTCCCTTTCGGAGCAAATGAACCACTGCCAGAGACAACAACAACATCGGCGTCACTTCATATTCGGCTACGACACCTGGTCCTGGTGCTTAAGAATCTTGAACAGCACGTGTCCTTGGAGGTGCAGGCGGCCGACAACCGTGGCACAAGAAGGCGATTTCGCTTCTCCACCTTCCAGACGAAGAGCGTTGTGAACCCTCAGCTTGCCTCGCTACCGCTGCATATGGAAAGTGGGTGGAATCAACTTCAACTCGACCTTGTTGATCTCATGCACACATGCTACAATGCTCGGTACGGACACGCCATCAGCGTGCAGCTGCACGCGAGCTGTCGAATACGGCGAATCTACTTTGCTGAGCAAATGTTTCCCGAATCGCAGTTACCAGTAGAGTTTCGCCTGTTTAAGCGGCTCAGCAAGGAGCAGGTAGTGCTGTTCCGACAGAACGATCGTGGGCATTAACAACCGAAATCGCGAGAATGCTTTCATGTGTTTGCTATTTTTGTTAACTTGTTGCTCGATGGAGGTGAGACCGATGTACTACAAAGTAACTAAGACATGCAAGATGAATATGAGCAGCCCAACCACCACATTGGGCAGAGAGAGCAGACGACACACGTCGTCGCTCAGCCTAAGCTGCCCGCCGAGCCGAAGAAGGCTCGCTTCCCTTAGGTAATGACTGTGGGGGCCTTGCGACCAGTCTTCTTCTCCAGGTCCGACAGCTTCAGACCCACCTCAATCAGCTTCTCCAACGCTGCAGCAGCGTTCTGGTCTAGGTCGCCCGTCGGCTCCTCGTACTTCTCGATGTACATACGGATAGTCGCACCAGCAACCCCCGTCCCCGACAATCGGAACACGACACGTGATCCGCCCTCGAAGAGGAAACGAATGCCCTGGTGTGACGACACACTACCATCCACTGGGTCCACGTACTCAAACTCGTCAGCCTTTTCGACCTTGAAACCGTTAATCTCCTTGCCAACAACACCGTCGAACTTAGTGATGTCAGCGAACATACCCTCGGCAGCAGCCTTGTCCACATTCTCATAGTCATAACGGCAGTAGTAGTTACGGCCGAACTTCTTCCAGTGGTCACGAACAATGTCCTCCACTGTCACCAACGGAGCACCTTCAACCTGCTTCGAGGCCAGAATCGACAGCCAGCTCAGCACAGCCCACATACCATCCTTCTCACGAATATGGTTCGAACCCGTACCGAAGCTTTCTTCACCGCAGATGAACGGCGTGTAGTCCTCTTTGCCGAACACAACGTGCGAGTCCATCAGGTTGCCGAAGAACTTCCAGCCAGTCGGTACCTCGAAGAACGGCACGTTCAACTTCTTGGCCACTAGGTCCACAGCACCGCTAGTAGGCATCGAACGAGCCACACCACGCAGACCATTCTTAAAGAACGGGATTACCGTGCAGTTAGCAGCGATGATGGCAAGCGAGTCCGAAGGCGTCACGAAGAAGCGCGTGCCCAGAATCATGTTCCGGTCAGCATCGCCATCCCAAGCGGCACCAAACGAAGGTGGCTCCTGCTCCTGTCCTTGCACGGGAAAACCCTTAGCGTCCACACCCATTGCCTTGATCAGGGTCTTGGCGTATGTCAGGTTCGGGTCAGCGTGACCACCGTTGAAATCCTCCATAGGAGTTGCGTTCAGCAGGCACGACTCGTCACAACCCAGCTCCTCGACAAACACGCGGCGAGCGTATGGGCCGTTCACACCAGACATGGAGTCCACGACGAACGTAAAGTCTGGACGGTTCACTAGCTTCTTAATGGCGTGGAAATCGAAGATCTGCTTCAGCAAGGTCACATGGTGCTCAGCCGAGTCAAACACCTCAACCGTGATCGAACGACTGCCATCGTCAGCATCGACAGTAGTCGTACCGATGGTGCCAACGTCGATCGTGGGAAATCCGCTGCGATCTTGTATGACGTGATCACCTTTGACAGCGCGTAGATTTCGTTTGTCACCTTTTCAGGGGCGGGGCCACCGTTTTCACAATTATACTTGATACCGAAGTCTTCGTTCGGGCCACCAGGGTTGTGACTAGCAGACAGGATGAAAGCACCGAAAGCAACGCTGCCGCCCTCGCGTTCACGCACAACAGCCGACGCACACGGCGTGCTAAGCAGACCGTCTTTGCCTATCCACAGGCGGTCAACGCCGTAGGCCACGGCCATCTTAATGATGATTTGGATGGCATCCTTGTTGAAATAACGACCGTCACCGGATACAACCAGGGTACCGCCGTTCAGATCTTTGGCCGGAAGAGCCTCCAACACCGAAGCCACAAAGTTTTGTAGGTAATTGTCGCTCATAAACACCTTGGTCTTCTTCCGCAGACCGGAAGTACCAGGCTTCTGGTCCTGGAATGGAGACGTCTTTACAGTCGTCACTTTCAGCTTGCCAAGACCCTTCTGCTCGGTTAGGTCCACCGTGGTGTCCTTGTAGGTACCAGCCAGCACAGTCTTTTGCTCCGAGCTCTTGTTCAAGACCTCGACAGAACCCTCAAACACAACACCTGGCGCGAAACCAACATTGCCAGTGATCTTCAGGCGATCACACTTGATCAGAGACGGCACGTTGCCACGCACCGCAGCCTCAAGCTGTTGGACTAGTTTAAAGTTCTTCGAATCCAGTGACACGATGGGAGCCACACCCTCACGCTCAGGGGCGATGACGGGGCGGTAGTCCTCCGTGATTACGTACGCGTCTGAACGCAGCAGAATCAGGTCATCGCACTTCTTCACGGGAGCGAAACGTGTGCGAGGTACACACACAGCGCCAGCACCATCGAAGCACTCGATAGCAGCGCCCATCGCTGTCTCCAGTTGGTACACAGGGGTCGAGTTCGAATCCTTGGGGTCCACTGTCTTTGAGTTCTTAATCATTGGCAGACGGATGACACCGCCCTGCTTCTTCAGCTCCTCCTGGAGCTTGTCCAAACGGATCCACAAGTTGTTCGTGTTGAAGTAACGGTGTTTGGAGATGTTCTGGAACTCCTTCTCGTCTTCATCAGCGCACTGAGCGGACTCACGAAGGATAAGACGACCGTCGGCCGTGCGTTCGGCCAGGTGACCGCCCTTTTTGTCGTTCTCCGTGCGCTCACAACACTCCATGAGGAACGGCTTGTCAGACTGTGCGAAGTACGTCAGGAGGTCCAGGTCGAGAGTGGCCCCCAGGTTGTCCGAGTTGGACACGAACATGTACTTGACACCGTCGGCAACCAACTTGTCCAGCTTCCCTGATCCAGCGAGCGACGCATACAAGTCACCGTGTCCAGGTGGGCACCACTCCTTGGCGGGGTTAGTTGGGTATGTGGCTGGCTCCATAGTGGCCGCGTTCACCTTGGGCACCTTGTTCTGCAGAAGTTCCAGGGTCTCGTCTTCGACAAGCTCTGGATACTTCTGCAGGTACTCGAGTGTGTCGGCACTCGTGCTGAAGCTGTTCATGAGCACGAAGCGCACGTGGGACTTGTGGGTGGCGCGCAGCTCCGTTACTTGCTTGGCCATGATGTCCAGGAAGGTGTCGTCGCCCTTGACGGTCAGCAGTGACTTGGCCTTGTCCAGACCCATGCTGGTGCCCAGGCCGCCGTTCAGCTTAAGCACGACCGTCTCCTTGAGCAGGGCCGGATCGGCCGTGGTGGACTCGCGGATGCTGCCTTCCTTGTTCTCCAGGTATGGCAAGTTGTCCGCAGGCTTGATGGAGCTCTCAGCGATCATACCCGTCTCGCCGCTCACGAGGGCGTCGTACGAGAACTCGAACGCCTTGATGGCCTCCGTCGACAGGCCTGCAGCCTGCATCTTGGCTTGGAACGCGTCGAATTGGGCCATGCTACTGGGGTTGTTCGTACGACCACGCAGCGCCGGTAAAGGGAACTTCCAGCCGAAGATCTTCGTCTTTGCGCTCGATGTTCCAAAACTGGAAATGAACGAGGGGGAGGCGCCCGCAAAAGGATCGCATTGGGTGCGACACTCAATTTCGAAACATACTTGGATTGTGTATGGTGTCAATTAGTGGCATGGTGATTAGTGGCGTCCCTCTCAATTCGGACACTGTTTTTCCCTGACATACAAAACACAAGCTAAATTTCATGCGCCTGCCTGAATCAGGTTTAAGCGCTCGTACTATTAATAACAGAGATTTTCACTGTCCAACCGCGAAATCTACCACGTGAGAAAAATGGCAGCGGATGTAGTTACACCAGGTACCGTGAAAAAGGTGTCAAGGTCGGAAGGAATGGTCACCCGCCGCTATCGCGGGCCTAGTTGTGACGAGCTTTCTATTTGGCCGGTACACGTACAAGCGAAAAACGAGGCAGCTCGTGCAGCAGTGAGCTTCCACGTGGCCGGGAAAAAGCAAAAAACAATTGCTGGTTCGTGTTGCCAGGTACTGCAAAACTTAGTATTCGACATCGGAGGTCGTCGTGGGATTGTGTACCCCGCACTTAATCGAGATTCCAACAAGCTTAGGGTTTGTATTGACCGCGGCTAAGTGCGGAAATCAGGGTCGAATCTTTCCCAAGCGGCAGTCTCATCCCTCCCTACACGTGATGGAGGAGTCTACTCAGTGCCCCTCGGCAAACGCGAGCACTCGCCCACGTTGCTGCCTTGCTCCGCTGTGAATTCTGCGAGCTGGATTATTGAAGATGCAGGCCTTGCGATGGGGAGAGAAAGATCGGCGCCGCTGCTCTGCAAGCGCCGAGATGCATAGAGCATTTAGCGTTCGCGATGTTGCGAGTGAAGCCCTCACCGCGCAAATGATCTACCGGTAATGTAACATTCGATCGCCAAATGCTGGTGTCGTGCGCCATATTTGCGGTTATATAGAGGCGATGACGACCTTGCAGTGAGTGCACCGTTGCAAGCAGCTAGAGACTACGGCGTGCATGGCTGGTTGGGCTGCCGACGATCACCGTGAACTGAGGAACGATACCGCGAACTGTCGTAGATTGCTGGTCTAAATGATCGCAACATGGCGCAGCTCTCATGCAAACAGCACGCTCTCATGTTCCTCTCCAAGTCGTAGACATATCTTGCCTTTAATGGAAAGGAAAATCAATCAGAACTACTGAAACGATTGCACTTCACATTTGCTCCAGTCCTGTGACGACGATCAGAAGTTCTCAGAGCGAAGTCTGTATTGGTGGTGTTTGATTATGTGTTTGAGGCTGAACCGTGAAGCTGTTGGACATCGCAGTAAACTTATATTTTTGTGGGTCAACCATGCAACATCCGGTGAAGATTGTGTAGTTAGATTATTGGTCGAAGTGACGCCGACAAAGTCATCGATGGTGCACCTAGGCATCAACATGCATGAGATGCAGTTAGTTAACTGCACGGTTGGTGTTGTGGCTCACACCCCGATGGCTAGAAAAACGAATCTTGGGTGGTCCACAGGAAACCTACAGTACATCAGAACTACGCAATAGCATATTTATGTAGCGCAAAACTCGTCCCCCACAATAGGAGCTCGCTTCTCTAGTCCAAGCAGCTTCGTGTGCTAGTGGCTCCCTCACCATGTCCAAGCGCTCGCACTCCAAGATTTCGTCTGGCGGCGTACTCAACAGCATGCTTAGCTCGCTGTCGCGTACTAACGAGTCGACGCTAACGGCCAAAAAGGCAGAGGCACAAGTGGCGAAGCTCACAGCCGGTCGCGGTCAGACCATCGCAGTGGACGACAACTCGGCCGCGCCTGACGCAGCCATCGCCCAGTTCCTGCAGGACATGCGTGCGCTCATTGATGAAAAGGGTTTTGGCGCAAACGTGGAGGTGGAGCTGCGACTGGGTCGCATCACTTCGTGTCTCCAGGACGCGCGCTGTCGTCCGTCTCAGGAAGGTGTGGACGCTGCCGTTGTGCTCTCGGACGAGCAGATGAAGGCTGTTGGCGCCAAGTTTGCGCCTGGCGTGGCTGAGGGAGACTACAAGGGATTCGTGCGCGGTGTGGAAGGGATGCTACGCGGAGACGCCTACTCGGAGCACAAAGAGAAACAGGTGGTACACAACATGGGGCAGTCCAAGCGCGTGGTGCAAGATGTCGATCCACAGACCAATATGCGAGGCAAACCCATGGTGCAGGTGAAGGAACGCCTCGGCTCCATTGACATTTTCATGCCACACTGCCAATACGACTGTCGTGTGTCAATCTCGTGTGAGTTCCCCTTGCGCGAGCTCGAGGGTGACATGAGCGAGATGCCTGCCGCTGAAAACATCCGCCACAAAGACCGCGTATCGGCGGTCGGGAGAGACCTTCGTGTAGACCTCACCAAGGTGCTCGAGGAGAGCACGAATAAAAAGTTGTTCGAGGTAGAAGTGGAGCTGAGCGAGCCAGCGGTGAACGGATGGCTCAGTCAGCCAGATGAAAATGGACAAAGCTGGAAAAGCGCCATCGAGACGTCATCATTGCTCTGGAAGATGGTCAAGTACTTCATGCCGAACTCGGGCCAAGCGTTCAAGCGTCATTGGGACTTTCCAGGTGCGACGGAGGTGCAGAACGCTTATCAAGGCCGCCTGGGTATTCGTGGCAAGTTTAGTGGTACGATGCCCGTGGGCTTTGCGCGCTGGCATATTCCACTTGTGCAAAGTCGCGAGTACTTTGTTTCCGAAAAGACGGATGGCATTCGCTATTTCCTGGTTGTAGCCGGTGGCACCACTGTGCTCGTAGATCGCTCCAATTCGCCATTTGCTGCATCAGGTTTGGACTTGCTAAAGTTGGTATTGCCCGAAGGCACGGTGCTCGATGGCGAACTTGTGGTATGTCGTCAGACATGGCACAATTAGATTGAACTATTTGATCAACGATTCTGACTGATTTTGTTTTATGCAGTTCCACCAAAAGGACAAGCGCTATGTTTTCATTGCGTTCGACATCATTGCGACGGGCCCCTCGGTTGAGGACTCGCACGTTGAGAAGCCATTTGTTGAGCGCCTCCGGATATTGAACGATTTTCTGTCAGAAGAGTAAGTTTCTTGTGCCGTTGGTGCTTTTGCGGGGTTTCTTACTCTACTGTCATTCTCAACGTGTAGAGGCCCTTACGCATCGGGCATTCGCAGTTTGGACATCAATCGCCACGCCATCTTGCTCATACTGCGCAAGAAATGGGTGCCGCATCGCCACATTATGGATGTCTTCCGCCAGATCCAACGCGTTCAAAAGCGTGACCACAGCCTTGGTCGCATCTACAGCGATGACAAGCGTGTACACTACACGGACGGAGTGGTGTTCTGTCCTAACACGAAATACGTGACCAACACGCACCAAGAATATTTGAAGTGGAAGTGGTCGGATCTCATCACGGTGGACTTCATGGCTACGCTGAACCAGGCAGGTGATGGCGTTCAACTGTCCTGCGGTGGCCCGCGCAACACGCACATCGAGCTGGATTCGATTGTGCGGTTGGACCCGAAGGACGTGCCCGTAGTTCACAAGCTAGTCTCGAGGACTCCCAGCCGTCAGGCAGTGTTGGAATTTGCTTTCAACGCTGACAAGGGCCTCTGGAACTACAAATGCGCCCGCCCGGACAAAGACTGCGCCAATTACATCCGCACGGTGCTCGGCTCACTTGTAAATATGGCTGAAGGTATTTCGGAGGAGGAGCTGCAGTATCGCCTCACGAATCCGAATGGCCAGGAATGGAACAACCACATGAAGCGTATGCGTCGCTCGCTACTTGAGCAACAACCCAAGTAAGTATACGCAGCGTGGGGGCTACTGCTTGGACAAGATATTAGTTAGTGCATTGAGTCTATTGGTAATCAAAAGCTGCATAGCTAACGCATGTTTCCAACAATAAGCGAATAAACCACGAAGTTGCAAAAGTAAGTACTTTACACAGAAGTATCCGACATCCTCCGCCATTCCAATCAAAGAAAAATCTTGACCCCCGGCCTTACGGGAGCAAAGGGAGCAAAGGGAAAAACAAGCTCCATGGTCAATTTCCTTCTAACCATAACCACACAGATGCTTGAGCGGTCAACCAACACTTTCTTTGCTTCACCAGAGTCTCCTTCTCCAACTTCTGCCCTTTATGAGATCAGTCATACCAGGGTAGCCATTCAGCTCATGTCAATAGTAGAGACCACACTTACGCCTCTCAAGTAATATGCATTTCCCAACAATTCGCTTCTGCCACATGGCAATGCAGTCCTGGACGTGCTCATAGCACACTCCGCCACAGCTTGTTCAGCAGGTGCATGCACGCTTGGTTGTTGGTAACCCACACAATAAACTATAGCGTAAAAACAATAGACCAGTTAGTCATGACGTTCGGTTTGGAGTAGGCAAAGTCCTTACCTTGGCGCGTTGGGTGGGGGTAAGAATATTTTGCAACTTGTCCATCTCCATGTCTAAGGTGGAGTTTTTGTTGGTCACTTCTGTCTTTAGCTCCGCGAGCAATCCCAGCGCACTCTTGAGGTTCTCACAGATCAGCGAGATCGATCCCCGCTGCTGCTGAATCTTCTTCTTCTGATCCTCGGTCAGTCCCAGCTCCTTTGCCAGAATGACCGGTAGACTAGTCTCGTCCTCCTCGTCCTGCCAGAAGCTGTCGTCCTGGCGCAAAGCCCAGATACACATCTTCGTCACCTGCGTAGGCAAGAGAAGTCGCTCAATCTGGTGGAGATGATAGCTCAGCGCCGAGCGGCGGCCATGACCATAATCCGAGTACTGTTCCTTGAAATTATCAATCTTCTCGGCGAGCTCCTTCTCGGAGGCCCCGCGTTGGATCATTTTCTCGAGCTCCTCGCACACGCGGTTCTTCTCCTTCTCCTCTTGCCGGATGGCTTCTTTACCGGCCTTCAGCTGTCCACGAAGCTCCATATTCTCGCGCTCCAGTTGACGGCAGCGCTCTTCAACACCCAGAATGTGTTCTCGTTTGCGACGTCTGCACTCACGCGCCGACTCGCGGTTGCGCTCGAGTTTAAGCTTGCGTTGCAGATTGGTCGCGTCTTTATTAGTATTGTTGTCGCTACCGCTGCTGGACGCCGTCTTCTCTGTCTTGGGCGACTTGGCAGCTGGAACGGCGGATGGGACGGCCTGGCGCTTCTGTACGAGAGCGTTGTTAGCGCTCTCTAGGTGACGCAGTAGGCCCTCAGTGTTGGTCAAGGGTTTGCCGTGCAGGTCCTTGGCCACGTCAGCTGCCTCGGTGGCTGAGCGTTTCTTGCCGCGTTGGGTCTGCGCAGGCTTCATAGGCGCCGACATGGTGGCTGGGGGTGTAGTGGTGGCGGGGGTTGTGGCCGGCAGGGTTACTGTGAGTGCTCCTGTCTGGATGAGAGGTGCTGAAGTGTGCAGCGCCAACGGGAGACTAGTGTCGTCTCCTGGACCGAGCATGCGGAACGGGTCGTCCAGCGCCATGGACGTGGCCAGCGCGTGCGCGTGATCGACTCCGCCTGGATGGCCCACGCCTGCTGGCGCCGTCATGTTCTCCGAGTTGAAGAGCAGCCACGAGAACATGTCGCGGTTGCCGCCCATGAGCTCCATATCGGCGGAGATGTCGGCAGCTGGGTCAGTGCTAGCATGTAAGTGCGCAGTAGCTGGGCCGGCAGGCGTCGCGGCGGCCATCGTCGGTGTGCGGGGCAGCGAGGCAACTTCCTTCATCTTCCAGCCGTGGAGCTTTGATGCAAGTGGTGGTGACGCGGCGTGCGCGAAAGGAGGGTTCGAAAAACGTGGCTAGTGACACCGACCTGAGAATGTCGGTGGCGCGTTCTTCCATTCGGGCCTAACGTTTGTGTCGCTGGATTCATATCTCTAACCTTCACTTGGTTTCACTATGCATATGATTGCGTGAGGGGGATGCGCAAGGAAACATCGCACCGAGTTGACGCGACTAGGTACGGGAGTATATAGTTCAGCGGGCGACGGAACTGCAGGAAGATCGCCATAGCTGCTATGTGTGGTTGGGAGCATTCGTGGGGTTTACTATTGTCGCTACCCCGCTAGCTTCTTGTTAGCCAGTGAGCTACCGTTAACCACGAGTGACTGGCGCTATTGGTCCACCTCGCTATTCTGCTTGCGACGGTGATGTCATCACCAACGCCAGACCGTCGAAAGTGATGACAGCCAATCTAGCGGATCCCCGTGCAGAAGATGGACTCAAGAGTTGAAGCCAATGAGTCTGGTGGCCTCCGTTGCATCGGAGCCATTCGCTATTGGCAAGGACTAGAAACTGGCGCCAGGTTCCGTCAAACAGTGCTGCCACGCAGCCGCGCCAAGCTGCCTGCACTGCAGCTCTCAGAACCTCTCACTACTAGTGACACTAGTGCATGTAGTGAGAGTCTCACTACATGCACTAGTCCTTGTTTGATCTCCTGCTCGAAGCAAGGCTCCTGTGTGATTTCCACCATCGTGCTACCTATGCTTCGCTGTGAAGTCGCAGGTCTTACCGTCGCTCACATCTCCACCCCGAAATGCAGATCAGATTAGTTGAAGTGACGGCCAAAACTGAAGTTAAACGAGATCGCTGAACGCCATCCAGTAGACTCGTTTTGTTGCATGGAGCACTGGAGCTGTTCGATCCAATGGCACAGTACCATGCAGTGTACTCTCCCAGGCGACAGTTAGTGGTGACAGCCTGAAAGCCCCAGTGTTTTGCGTATGCGCGCCTGAGATAGGGCCTAGGGCTCCTGGTACCATTGCGGTGGTCGACGTGCCTCATAGTCACTGTGACAGTGAGGGTCACCCAGGGTAGAGACTACGCTTGAGCGCTTGATCTTAGCACAGATCGAAGTCTAAAAAATTGTTCACGATTCGTGAAGCCTTGCTCTTACTAAGTGCGACAGGAGTTTTTCATTCACCTATTGTAAGGAATACAAATACCAAGATGTTGCAGAATTCGCACTTAGGGGAAGAGACAAGTATCCCGTTTCTGTACTTCAACAAAACGACAAGGAACCGGCTGGTTGGGCAAAACTGTAACGCGAAGGTCGCGCGAGAAGGTGAGCCTGTTTCTTGTTTGGTTGGTCGGTCGGTTTCAGATACAATTCTCTATATATTCTATCGGTCGGTCGTGCAGGTCGCACAAATAAGACTCGAGGTGGAAATGTTGTCAGATTGCGAGGCACACGTGTTGTCCTGCCGCGGGGTGGAAGGAAGCGCAGTCCACATTTGCTCGCGCGTAAAGGAAAGGCACGGTACGTACTCGACGCTCCCTCGCTGTTGTTGTGTGTTGGCGCCGCTCATTCGCGTATTCGTCCATCGGCAGGTCCCCTCGTCCGATACATTTCCTCCCTCTTTTTTTCTTCCTCACCACTAGACCAGCATGGGTAACAAGGGATCCAAGGGCGCCAAGAGCCTCCGTCCGCCCATCAAGAGCGACTCGCGTGGCTTCAAGTTCGGCAACTTAGCGAACAGCGGACGTGACGCTGGAAAGAGCGCGCCCGCAGCGCCTTCGTACCCGTCGAACGGTCCTCCTCCGGCTCCTGGCCAGGCGCCGCCCCAACAACAACAGCAGCAACAACCTCAACAGACTGAGGAAGAGTGTACGTATCCAGTGTTGAGTAGAGATTTCAGATTACTGACAGTTTTTACGCTATCGTCTCATTGTTACAGCGGACTTGGAGGACGACGACTCGGGTCCCATTGAGCAAGTGGCCATCGAAGATATGGACGGCCCCGCACGTCCCCAGACCAAGGTGAATGTGGAGGACTTCGACCTGCTCAAGGTGCTCGGCAAGGGCAGTTTCGGCAAGGTCATGATGGTGCGCAAGAAGGACACCAAGATGATCTACGCTATGAAGACGTTGCGTAAGGCTGCACTCGTCAAGCGTAATCAGCTGCTGCACACCAAGACGGAGCGCAGCATTCTCCAAAGTATCAAGCACCCATACCTGACCAGTCTCACATACGCCTTCCAAACACCCGACAAACTCTACTTGGTCATGGACTACTGTGGTGGTGGTGAGCTCTTCTTTTGGCTTAAGAAGGACCGCCGCTTCTCCCAGCAGAAGGCTCGTTTGTTTGCCGCCGAGATTATCCTTGCTCTCCAGGAGCTGCACAAGCACGACATCATCTACCGTGACTTGAAGCCTGAAAACATCCTGCTGGATCTGGAGGGACACATCCGCCTCACAGACTTTGGTCTCTCAAAGGAGGCTGTGACGGGTGCTGGCGCCACAGGCGGTACCAAGACGTTCTGCGGTACGCCTGAGTACCTGGCTCCGGAGATCCTGGAGAACAAGGGTCACGGCAAGGCTGTTGACTGGTGGAGCCTCGGTACGCTTATCTACGAAATGCTTACTGGCCTCCCGCCCTTCTACGACCAGAACATGCAGCGCATGTACGACAAGATCCTGAACGCACCGCTACGATTCCCGTCGTTCATGTCTGCTGAGGCCAAGGACTTGCTCACGGGTCTGCTGACGCGTAAGGTGTCGGACCGTCTTGGTAGCGGCCCCACTGACGCCGAAGAGATCAAGTCGCACCCGTTTTTCAAGGGCATTGACTGGGAAGCTGTGCTGCGTAAGGAGGTGCAACCGGAGTTCAAGCCACCTAATCGATTGGGCTCCATGGACACCAGCAACTTTGATGTCGAGTTTACTGCTGAGAAACCCGTAGACTCCGTTGTGACCACAACGATGAGCGAGACTCAGCGCAACAAGGCACAGTTCCCCGGTTTCACGTACAACGCGGATACTATTGATGAAGACCACAAGGGCAATTAAGTCTGTAGTTGCTGACGCTTGCGAGCTCCTCTGCCACTCCGGCACTTAGACGAAGAGAGAACGGAACCGAAGCAAACTCAACTAGGAGGCTTGGCGGATGTGGGCGTAAAAGCCCGAGCTCGTGCCTTCTTCTCTGCAAGCAGTGGACCGGCAGCGAGGCGATGTTTCTTTTTTCATAGTGTGTAGCCTTGCTTCACGGCCTTCCATCCGTTGATCCTGTGTACATGCAAGATGACGAAGTAGCTAAGAAACCACAAAAATCAATGGAAAAATGAATGGACCGATTGGAACTTGCTAAGCGCGTTTAGCTTACAATGCAGGACGTGTAAAGCAATCTATCCGGTGCAGTAAGCGAGATTACGGCCTGCGGTTCTTCTTCTTGCCGCCCGAGTTGATATGAACACCACCAAGACCACCAGGCATATCCGAGTCTTCGTATGGGTTCTTGTCACGTCCCTTCCGTCCCTTTCGACCGTGTTTCTTCAGACGTTTGCTCACGACGCGCTTGTCTTCTACTGTGGTGTCAAAGTCCAGGTCCTCCTCCACGCTCGGTGCTGTCGATGGTGCAATCTCCTCGCTGTCGTCGTCTTCAGCGATCTCTGGAACGATAGGTTCTCCAACGTCCGGGAATTGGGCCTTGGCGAGCTCATGGATGTCAAAGATGGTAGGATCCGAGACATCCGGTGGAGGATGACAGTACAGCAGTCGACCATTCACATAGTGCCGCAAGATGTCGCGGGCTGCACGCGAGGTATCAGGCCCTCCCTTGCCAGTTGTCGTGTAGCCGCGGTTGCGAGCGTAAGACTGCAGCAGAAAGAGAATACGTGAGTTGAGCTACACCTATAGTACGTGCTATGATTGGTGACCGCACCTCCAATAACGCGTAAATGCCGACAGGGTCCGTTTCCTTCGCTGTCTTCGATACAGTAATCTTGATTCCGTACGTTCGTTCAAACACTCGCTTCGGAATACGATGGCACAAAAGTTGGCACGGGGCTGCATTCGCGCATAATATCATCAGAACATGAACGCTAAGGATCCAAGGAATGTGAACGTACAAATATGGTCACGCAGCTGCGATAGAGGAAGCACACCACAGCAGTACATCTCAGCCTTCGAGTTGACAAAGCTTGGGAACACGAGGCCGGGGCAATCGCACAACATGATCTTGTCGGACAGGATCATAGTCTACCATAATCGGTGGGTACGTTAGTCCATCCAAGCTGGAAATAATAACCAAACTTATACAAACCTGGAAGTGTTTGGTCTTGCCAGGGGTAGCACCAACTGCAACACGCTGAGTTTTGTGCGAGTAGGTTGATGCACCCAGCAGCGCGTTAATAACAGAACTCTTTCCGACATTTGGGAAGCCCACCATGCCAAATTTGATCAGACCCTTATCCTTCACTCGAATTCCCACTTCTTGCAGCACCTCTGCAGCGATCTGGGTCACAAACTCGAGCAACTCAATACGAGAGAGTACCGGATAAGGGCTGCTCTCCTTCTTTGTGCTAACCACTTCTTCATGTACAACTTGCGCAGGCTTTGACGCATCATACTGGTCATGGCTCTCAGCATTTCTCTGCTCCTGACGCAACTTTTTTGCCTCCTCATCAATCTCGTCCTGTGCTTCCTTGGCCGAGAAAAACACAACTTCAACATTTTCCTTCTTGAAGTGGTCTCCCCACGCCGTCCTGTAAATTATCGAATCAGTAAGCACTGATCAAATGAACCATAGTTCAGAGTACTCACCGCTGACGTTCGTCCAGGAAATCGGATTTATTCACAATTAGAAGCGTGCGTCGGGGCGTCTTGCCTTCCTTTGCGTATGCATCCAGGTCCGTCGAGCTGTGAAGCCAATCGGCGTAAGTCACTTCATCAAAACAAGAGTTTGTTCTCAACATAGTTCCTACCGGTAGAACAGTGGGTTGCGAGCATCTACGATCTGTACCATAATGTCACTTCGCTCGCGGACATGCCACAGCTGACGCCACACTTCCAGGTTCTTCTCAAACGGGGTCACCTCCAAGTGATCTGACGACGCCTCCAGCCTGCATTAAACAGCACCAGTCAGTTCTGTACTGATGATCTAAGCACAATATGCTCCACTAACATGGCAATGTCGCGACGCCACTCCAAGAAGCTTTCCTTCTCCAATCGGTTGAGTTCCTCAGCTGTTGTCGACTTGTCCCACTTCGGGCGACGCGGCACCTTCATCTCCGCAAACGTCATCTCTGGTATCACATTCTTGTCCTTCCTACAGTATCAAATATACGTAAGCCTGTGCTCTTAATGGCCTCGAACCTGTCAACGTACTCGACCACCTGCGGACCAGCATCCGCTTCTTCCATGAGCATGATACTCTCCTTCACTGCCGTAAACTCGCGATTTGCCAGCACGGCACTAGCCAAGAAGTCGTCCTGCAATAGCAACGTAACAGTTAGAGCTGTGGTCTATTGCATTCTACTGGAATGATGCAACGCACCAAAGAGGAGCCTTCGAGGTACGAAGCCAGCGCCACCGACGCGTCACCACCATCTCGCTCAGACACGTGTTTTCCTGCACTGGAGGCCACATCCTTCGTGTTGATAGGCGACGTCTTCTTCTGCGTGCGCAGGAGGGCGTTGCCCAGTCCGCCCTTCTTCACCTTGGCACCTGTGCGACCCATTGTAGCTCTTGGAATGATGCTAATCAATGGAGGGTAGCAGAAAGTGTGGACCACACCATAATCCCTAACCGCCGTGACGTTTCACCAGGAGGCACATTCCTAGCAGTAGCAACATGGCTACACTTGAAGGACGATGGAAGTGACGCTGACACTACGGGCGAGCGAGTCCAACTGCGAAATGCCGTATCATCTGTGTACAACCGAAGCCGCCACGAGTTGTTGGTGGCCACGCCCACTGCACTCTATCTCTATGGCAAGCTACTCACTGCAGGAGGGGACCTACTGGCGACACTCGTAGCGGAGGAGAACGCGCACTATTTGTTCGCTCTCCATCTTTCCTGGGTAGGAAGTGTACTACCATTTCAATTGCATGGAAGTATTGATGATGGGTTGAACTGTTGAAGCTGGATGTGTACTCCGTCATCGTCAGTACAAGTGGCAAAGTTGAGCACCGAATTGTCAGGTGCGCTGGAAGAAACGAGTGTATTGCTGTTAGAACTGAGGGACTGACTATTAGAGGGATGTCCTCGCAGCTCCGACCTCAAGGTGTCGTTGACGTCGCACAAGCTAATGGAGGGGGGAGGGCAATTCTACACGGCGCTGGCGAATCCGTATCGACGGGAGCTCATCACTGCGGACACGGATGGCGGGATCAAAGTCTGGGCACTACGAGTGATCACTACTGCACAGAACAATGGAGGGTTTAAGGGGGTCCTGCGAGTGCACACAGCTGCAAACTCGGTGTGTAGACTTCTTCTGCTGTAGTGTGTTCAGGAAAATGCTTTTTGATCTCACGTGGTTTCGTTGTGGATCTCAGACAAAGAAACCCTACTACTATCACCTTCGAATGAGCTTTGATGGACAGAAAATCGTTGCTGCAACAAACTCGAAGGTGTACTTGTTTGATGCGGCGTCGTGTATCCGCTTGGCATGTTGTCTTCGAGAGGGCAGATGCACCATTTTCAGTGTGGAGTGTGGCAACAGTGATAACAGTGTCTACGTCGTGTTTAGGACTGATATGAGGTAACCCAGATGGATTGCTGCAATGCTATTGAGGTGCAGCTAATTTTGCTTGATTGGCCCAGGAAAATGCGCAAATACGCGTTTGTTGTGAAGACGGGTTTATCACAGTTTCGGCAAATCGGAGAGTACGAACATGACCAAGACGTTGCAGTATTTAGCGTGAATGATCGGCATCCTGTGAATCCAAACAACACTGGCAACGAAATCGTGATGATTGATACATGCGCAACGTTTACAACCGTGGAGCTAACTAATTCAAGAAAAACTCAATCTGAGCAGATTCAAGCAGCAGTGGCGCTGCCATACAACCCTCCGTCAGAAAGATACAATGCCCTTCATGTAATCAAGGTCGCAGATGGCCGGAATTTTACTTTTGCTGTGTGGTCAACTGGTTTTTGCATTTTGGAGCTCCTTTTCTCAGATGCTCAAGGCCGCCTTCCTTGTGGTTCATTCAACGGCATACGTCTGAAAAGACATGATGGCGTGCAAGACGATGGCTCCATTTCCGTTTACCAGCAATTCCCGTCAACACAAGTGGTTATATTCAAGGAAGCAAGTTTTCGCATCGCATCACTTCCAACTAGGACCCACCCCAATGTCACCGAAGAAGCGACAGAGAGCTCGTTGGTCATTGCTGACTATGTTATAGCAGCTGATGCTATCATTGTGCTGTGGCCACATGGATTAGTGGAGAAACACAACTTGTCTGACAATCGGATTTTCACGATAGCACAGCCTTTTGAATCCGCTGAAACAACCGCAACCACGATGACCAGCTTACTCGTTGAAGGACGTGATGCTGTGCTTGTTGGCGATTCGAAAGGCAGCATTTACGTTTTCCCTCTGGTTAACTACGATGCATCACCCGATAGCTTATTAACCTTGAAGCAGGCACACACAAATGACAGGTAAGAACCCGTCAAGCAGTTGAAACTTTTCAAACCATCTCTTACATGACTCACAGTTGTGTAAATGCATTTCAACAGTATAGCGGCATTGATGGATACAACGGTGCCCTCAGAATCTGGTTTTTCGCTTCTCTCTGTTAGTCGCAGCGGTGAAGTGAAGCGCTGGCAGGTAGAGAGACCTCCAACGTCGGACAATGATGCTAGTCGTCTTTACGTGTGGGAGTTGATTACCTGCTTTCGAACCTACTCGCTCGATGTTTCGGTCGCAGAATATGTGGTACCTGAGTTTCTGTTCTGTGGGTTTAATTGTGGTAGTGTTGAATGCTGGCGATTTCCATCTGGGGGAAAGTCCTCATCTAAAGGCCCACGTCTTCAGCAACAACCTAATCAGAGCATTTCAGTCGTGAAACGTGCCCTACATGTCATCGATTTGCACATGGCACCGGTGCTCAGTATTGTCACTGAATCGGGAGCTGGAACCTCGATACTCGCTAACCCACAGCCTGACACGTTTTCGTGGGTCTTTTCGTATGACGAAGACGCTATCATTCTGGTTTGGTGTTTTTCTCTTGACTTCCTCTTTCCTCACCGGAGAATCAAGGTTCATGAGTTTATCAAAGGTATCTACGTTTTTCCAGCGGAAGGGTAAGTGCTCGTTAGTTCTTGTGTGTTATATATTACAACCGAATTTGAGAACTTTTGTGCACAGGTGTCTCGACCTCTTCGCATACATTGATCGTTGCATCGATCGGGTCGACCACCTCTGTTCGGGCGACATAGACGCTGTAAGACTTCGTCTTCTGCGTGGGAGAGAACTCTCAGCCCAGCGTCTGAAGAATCAAGAAAGCAGCAACCAAGCCACAAAATCTGAATGGCGTCGTGTCAGTGCGGTGACAGGTTTGAGAGCAAGTACTTTTACTCCTACAAATGCGTACAATCGAAGCAGATTGTTGGTCGGTGCTCCATCCGTTCAGATAAACATCGCTTTACCCGAAGTCGAGCATAAAGTAAACCCCTTGCGCAAGCTATCTACAGAGGCTTCTCCTGAAAAACATTTATTTGAAGAGTCCAAGCCATCTACCCCACTCAATGCTAAGCAACCTCAAGTAAATGACACACAAGCTGAAGGTAATTCCTTGCACAGCATTCTGAGCTCATCTCCGACACTTATAGTGGATCGACCGATATCCAAGCCCAGAACCTCTCCAACTTCTCGTGGAAGCCCTCGACGCAATAATCACAGCAGGAGCAAAGCAATAGCGGAAAACACAATCCGCGATACAGAATCAATTTATCGGCCAGGCGAGAACTCACTTCCTAGCAGCTTTCAGCAAACGAGGCCTCGCGTCTACCGTAACGCGGTGAATCTGTTGAATTCCTTATCGTCGCAAGCTCGTTGTGCCGTCGTTACTGCTGGAGACTCGTGTGTATCACCATCGCATTTAGCTTCCGCGAATGAAGATGATCTGGAAATGTCGGGTACGCTTAGCGTCGCGAGAAACCTTGTACGTCCAACCAGTCCGATAACTTGTGACGTTGGGGTACAGGAGAAGGTATCAGTGGTTTCGCTCGTGGAAGACATAGATGACTCGATCTTGTTACTGGACTATCAAGCTGGAAGCCGTCGATCACGAAAACGTCCATCAAGGAAACAAGTAGATGAAGAGATCCATCAAACATCAAAACCTACCTACGAAATACCCTTCATGTCGTGGGACCGAATGTCGGAGCTGGACCGACGACTTGAGTTAATGGCAGCGAGCAAGTCGAGATGTATTCAGGAAAGTGCCGAGTGTGATGATGTCTTCGTACCTCCTGTGGCAGACTTCGAGAGTGCAGAGCTTTCGGTGCAGGTAGGAGTGCGATCATTCACAAGATGGTTCGTAGCAACACAACGTCATCACCAGCGGATTCGAGAACGTTTTCTCACAGAGGAGTTAATGTTTGCTGCGATTGATCCAGCTATCCATCAAAAACTACCAGATGTGGGCATTTCACCTCCCCCATCAGACCATATTGGGGTGTCTACCTCAACTGCATGGCAAGAGTTTGTTTCTTGGTATTGTTTGGGTCTCAGCACACGCCACCAAACTATTCCTCTGGATGTACTCCAAAGGGAGCGCTTGAAAGCGCGAACTGAATATCTTGAGCAGCGACTGCAAATAGTTGCTCAGTCTGAACTAGAAGTCCAAGAGGAAGAGGAGAAGGCGGGGCCGTGTGAAGAAGGGGGTGAGCCACCTCAACGCGTTTTCATTTTCGAGCACTTCGTAAAACGTTCGCTGAGTGATAAGGACAACCCCACTTCATGGGAAAACACGAGTCTAGAAACTCAGCAGAAGGAAATTATGTTAGCTTTGATGGACCCCGCAGTTCAGGTCGCAGCGATGAGGAATGATATCGAGCTACATGATGTCTCTGGTTCTTGTATGGAAGACTTTGACATCTTAGCGTTGGCAGGAAAGTTTGTCCCGTGGTGGAAAGCCAGCCGTAATATCCACCGTCGTGACTTCTTGAAGCACGAGGTCCAAGAAGCATCGGCTAGCAAATCGATTCTGGAGCTCTTGTTGGAGGAGCAGCATACCGAGAACGGAGAAATCATCGACAGGAACGGAGTCGTCAAGAACTTTTTCGAGTTGTACTTCAGGTCCGATACCGCACGCCACACTTTCCTCAAGAAGAAGCTGTTTTACTTGAAGCGCAAGAGCCGAATCGCTAGTGTCGCCCGATACGGAAAACTCCCAGCTCCACTTGTTATGGAGACTTTACCTCTGCTTCTTGTGGCCTCTTTCGAGCTTGCTGAACGAGTACTCGTTGAAGAACTTAAGACCGAAGAGTTGATCGAAGTTACCGACGAGGAAGAAGAATCTGAGGAGACCGAAGTGACAATTGAAGTTGAACAACCCGACGTTGACTCCATCGACAACCAATGTGAGCAAGAAGAAGAAGAGCTGCGCAGACTGGAAGACGAAAACGCGAAGATCACGCTGGAACTCATCTATATGGCACAAGAAGATGTTCTATCGCAAGAGTACAACAACAGCTTCGTGGAGAGCGATGAAGAGGTTGAGGAACCATCCATCGTCATCCCAAAACGAACAGACTTCTCACGCTCATACTTCTTTGGAAATCTGCCAATGCATTACCGAAAAATGGCTTCATCTGGCTGGCGAGCAGGTAGTGGTATCGACAACGGTGACGAAGAATACGAGGAAGAAGAGCAGTTGGAGCGTGAGCGCGAGCGCCAACGGCTGCTGGATCAACAAGAGGCTGATAGACTTCTGGAACTCGAGCGACAAGCAGAGCGGGCCAGAATTGAGAAGGAACGAGAAGAGAAAGCGTTCCAATCCCGCCGTATACGACAGGCAGAGCTGAAGAAGGTGCTGATGCACCAAGCCGAACTGGAAGCTCAGCGCAAAGCAGACGTTGAGAAGGTACGCGCAGGACTTGAGCAAATCCAAATGCAGAAGGAGGACGAGCATTCGTGCAGGCACCAGAACCAACTTCTTCGAGATCAAAACGGGATGCGGGTGGAGGACCAGCTTGCATTTCAGATTAGGAAAGAATCGCGTGAAGCTGCTACAGCTAAGATGCGGTTGCTGTTATACGAGCGAACTTCCATGCTCGCAGAAGATCAACTGTCCTCACTTGTCGGCAAAAAGCTCCAGGACCTTGAATACGATCGGTCTGTACGCACTGCAATCTTGTCAGAGCTGTACACACCATTCCGACCGTTTTACCATGATTCAGCAGTTGCTTCAGAAGACTTCCTTCCTCAAATTCAGTGGAGACTGGAGCAAGAGCAGCTACGGCGAACAGCAGTGAAAGTGACCGGAAGCTATACAATCCCGCCTCGGGAAGCATTTTTCTTTGACGAACTTGATCAGGATCCGTACCTTGCGCGAGATTCACGGAAGTTTAAAGTCCTCATGGGACTGCCATTGCGAACGCCAAGTAGTCAAAAGCGACCTCGAATCCCGACGGCGGATGCCATTATTGCGATGCAGAAGCAACAACGACAGCTAGCAAAAATTGACCTAGAACGTCATGAATCGTCTTGTGGAAGCGGAAAACATTCTCCTCATTAGCACACAAGGTTAGACCACACACTCGAGTCGACAGCTCTGTTGAGCGCATGCGCTTACCGGATATCACATCTAAAACCCGTTCGATTACTAGTCTGACGGACCTGAAAGAAGCCTGCAGAAAGCAAGTTACTTCGTCTCCTACCAAACGCAAGGCCACCAAAAGCAATCAGCAACAACAGCAGAACCAGCAAAATCAGTCGCTACCATTCTTTCGCGGGAACATGCTTGTACAAGGCCACAGCCAAGCACGTTCGAAGGACTATGCCTACTAGTCCTCACCATATAGGTCAGTCAAAAGAATAAATATTGCTCACATAGTTGTATCTCTATCCTCCCATCTCAACCTCAGTTGGTGCGTGAGCGGCCTATTCGTACAACAAACGTAAGTAAACTAATCAACACAAAACCATGATCAGTACCGTTAATATCTGCTCGATCGGGACTCCGCCTGACCGCGCGTTGTACTGGAACAAAATCTTAGTCCAGCTGTCCGGAAGCGCTCGCTGCGGTGAACACCTCTTTACAAATGTCAGCCCAGTTAGATGTGGGGTTTGGTTCCCGTCCATCTCGTGTTGCTCGAACGAGAAACTCGCGAGATCTCCTTCTGTCAGCTACAAACAGAATCAACATCACACGTCGCTTAGTTATGTTGGTATAATGAGCAGAATATAACCCACGCAAAAGCAAACCTCATGCTGCTGAATAAATGCTGCGTCAGTCGTGTGAAGAACGATGCCTTCCAACGTCGCAAACTCGTGTTCACCTTCGAGGCGAAGCACGATGGAGGGCTTTGCAGAGTACACGAAAAAGCGACTTGTGTTGGCATCCTTCCAAACCAGTGCCAGTGGCGACAGTCCCATCTCGTAGTGTCCTGCCTTCATATAAAACAGAAGTCCATCTCTGTGTAGAAGGTAACAACAAAACTGTAAGATCACTACCCATTAAGACGTTACCACTCATTCAACGAGAGCCATACTTGAGAAATGAATACGTCGTGGAGTATGCCGTCATGATGCCAGCCTGATCGCTCTCGTAGCACGGAATAGGCTGCATAATTACACCACAAAAAGTCAGTACATAAAGACATTTCCCGTATGAGCTCCACTAGTCAAACCAGGAATCGGTACGGGTTAGCTGGAGTGACCGTCGCTGTCGCGCCTTCCGACAGTTTGTCGCGCATCCAGTAGAGTCGGAACTCCGTAGTGCAGTTGTAGAGCAAATAACCCTTCCAGCACATGACATCTAGCACGTAGAACGTCTCGTCCTGCTCCTGGAAGATGCAGTCCAAGATGCAGTAGCCATCATTGGATTTATTGGTCTTGTGTGATCCACACGGCAGTGCGGACGGGAACTTCTTGAGTATACTCCCAGACGGGATACGCGCAATTGTGTTGCCTCTGATCCACACTGACAATGAGCGTAACCCTCCGAGTAACCCCATAGCAAATGCAACGTACCCGTTGGCCACCACGAGGCAGCGCTTGCCTTCAGGTCTCGGCAGCACGTACCAACCCTCACCTAGCGCACTACCGTTGCCGTTGAGGTCTTTAGGTACATCAATGAGCCACTCAGGCGTCATCAGCTGCTTGGAAAAGTGTTCACGTCGCTGCTTGACGCGCTCCTCGCGGGTCTGGCGCTTCGATGACGTTGTGACACACTCCATGGGCTGCGCATCGTCTCCATGAGGTGACGGTGGCTCTTGTTGTTGCGCTAGTTGTCGCGCATGAGCCGTGAGGTCCCGTCGGCCTGTCGCTGCAGCGTTAACGTCGCCTGGCGTCGCGCCGCTGCGTCCTTCGTCCACGGCAGACGCTTAATCGCCGTCCGTCGCATCCTGTTAACTGAGAGTGTAGCCATCTTGGTGAGGTGGTACGAATGTAAAGGTTACGTAAACCTCATTACTCAAGCCAATGAGCTCAATGGAAGTGGTGCTAGCGCGTGAGGGCGAGTATCGAGTGGAGGTTCCACCGCAGACGGAGGTTGGCATACGTCTCAAGAGCGGCTCGGCTGAGCTCTTCGGTGTGGAGCTGGCTATCGACCGCGAGTACACATTCCGCGACCGGAAGCTGGCTATTTTCACGTGGTATGGCTGCACTCTGGAGGTGCGTGGTGCTCCGGAAGTGGCCTACACGTCAGAGGAGACGCCCATGGACAGTTACCTCAACATCCACGCACAGCTGCAGCGCCGTCGGGAACTGGCCAAGGCCAAACACGCTCCCGGTCCGCGCGTACTCGTGTGTGGACCCGTGGACAGCGGCAAGTCCACACTCACGCAGATCCTCGTCAACTATGCGCTGCGACTGGGCGAGAAGCCGACGCTCGTGGAACTGGACGTGGGCCACGGCTGTCTCAGTGTCCCCGGGACGCTCTCAGCCTCGCCGCTGGACATGAACTCGCTCAGTATTGAGGAAGAATTCATCCTCACGAACCCTCTAGCCTTCTTCTATGGTCATTCCGCGGCGTCTGAGAACGTGGAACTCTTCCGCTATCAGCAACAGCAACTCGCCAAGGCAGTCAAGAGACGAATGGCTAATGACGAGGAGGTGAATGCCTCTGGATGTGTCATCGATACATGCGGGTGGGTGGACGGCACGGGCTTTGACCTCCTGGTCCATGCCATCAAGGACTTTGGAGTCGACGTGGTGCTCGTTATTGGTCAGGACAGACTCTACAGTCGCTTGGAGAGTACGTTGACCGGCGCAAACGCAAATGGAGTCGATAGGTCCATTGTCAAGCTGTCAAGATCAGGAGGTGTCGTCCCACTGAACAGCAAACTGCGCTCGGCTGCACGTATCAGCTGCATTCGCGAGTACTTTTATGGTGCGCACTCACTGAGTGTGGCGATCCCCACGCTGTCGCCTTGCATCAATGAGTTCTCATTCGATGATGTTTCATTCTTCGCGATTAAAGGTGCATGGTGGTTTGCAACTCGAAAGTTGGACTGTTGTGGCTAACTTATTGTTGTAAACAGACATGAAGGTGTCAGACGTGATGCTCCCGGTGGGCCAAGTGGAGACGCAGACTGACCGCTTGCGTGTTGTGCCTGTTGAGAAGACGGCTGACCTGGGGCACTCGCTGGCTGCGGTTGCACACCCACGACGCGACCAAGACACGTCCTCTTCGTCATCAACAGACCTGTCCTGGCTGCTCGGTGCTCCTGCGGCAGGCTTCGTTTTCATGTATGTGTACATATATGGTGTTGTGATCATGCTGGCGCTCTTGCTAACCTTGTGCACATTCTTTTCTGCGCAGTAAGGAGGTTCGGATGGCCGAACAAAAGTTGGTACTGCTCGTGCCGTCGCCAGGTCCGCTGCCCTCGTGCAATCTGCTCGTAGGGTCCATTAAATGGATGGAGTAGATGTACAGATTCGAGAATGGCGAATTGGCAGTCAATAAAGTTAGTTTTAGTGAACATTGCGAATGCGTTTTATTTCAACACACTGTTTGTTGTCATGTTACCACGCTTAGGTAACAGCAAAACCTAGTGAACGAACACAGATTCAAATTGTTGCCAAATGCGAAACTTGCGCACAATACCAACTTAGAGACCCCATCCCTTGTCAGGCCGATTCTGCCGGTACCATTGTCCACCTCCCACATCCAGAGCGCGATCAAACTCCCCAGCACTAGCGACAATCTTCACGATGTGCTTGTACAGTTCCACATTCGTGTCTTCATCCAGCTTTCCGGTCACCGCATCGTACATCGTGACAGCGGCGCGCCAGTCTCCCTCCCGCTCACATGATGAAATGGCCAATACGAGCAGTTCAGTACGAACGGCCATAGACATTGTGGTCGGCAGATCGCCGTAAATGGCTAACACTGTTTCATGATCCTGAAGCTCAACAGCGGAGCGCATCGTCAACACGTAGATAGCATCCGTTGGGTAGTGGAGCAGTGGGTTCAGGTGTTTAGAAGAAGTCTCGCGAGTTTCCAAGTACAGATCAAACATTGCCAGAACATCGGAGTGGCGGCTGGTTTTGGCCAAATACTTCATGAGGATGGTAAACGAGAAAGTGGACACTAATCCGTCCACCTCCATCATCTTGTGCAAATAAGCTGATGCATCAGAGTACTTGTCAGCAGCGAGGAATACCTCCAGCATGTGGTGATGCGTAATTGATGATAGAGGCTGTCCACGGTCAGCAAATTGAGCCAGAATCGCCACAGCAGTCTTGTCATCCTTTAGACCTTCACACGCGCGAATCAGGAAGTTGAGAGTCTTAGAACTTTTAGCGCGCCGGCGACAGAGCTTGTCCTTCTGCCACAGATCCACGATGGCCCTATTATCGTTCGCAGCGTAATACACGGCCATCAGCGTTTCATAGTGAGCGCGGTCCACGGTAACAGACTGGTTATCGCCTAAAGCCAGATCTGCGCCTGCTGGCTGTCCTTGAGTCGCCTGTGACCAGTAGTGATTGGCCATTTCTACATCACCATTTAATGCGCAGCCCCCGAGCAGAATATTCAGCGTGACTGCATCCCACTTGAAACCAACTTTGGACATCAGCGACAATATGTAAGGAAACATTTCCACTTTCCGCGAACGTACAGCAGCAAGTAGCAGCGAATTATACGTGACGATATCCGGAGAAACAATAGGATCTTTCTGCATCCTCTCGAAGACTTCGAGCGCTTCATCCATGTTGCAAGTATTCCCATACGCAGAAATCATACAGTTGTATGAGTACGCTGAAGGAGTAGCATGGTGCTCGACGAGCTTGAAGATGCGACGAAGCTGTGACAAGGCAGGTGTCCGTGCACATGAGCTCAATACCGCATTGCAGACGTTGTCACCAGGGTAAACGCCATCCTCCAGCAACAGTTCGAAGAGCTGGAAAGCGTATTGATGCTGACGATTGCGAGCACACGAAATAATCGCGCAAGTGAATACCTCCGTCTTGTGTGCTTCATCCTTGTAGTGAATAGAGTTCACCAGCTCTTGGATATCCTCCCACCGTTCCATTCGCGCATATGCCAAAATCACAGCGCCATACGTGCGTGCATTCGGCTGCACGCCAACACAAATCATCTCGTTTAGTAGACTTAGAGCCATTGGAACATCAAATTTAGCTCCACGAGCGCAGGCGTGGATGGCGCTAGTAAAAGTGATAACGTCAGGCACCAAATTGAAGTGGTTGGTGATCTCCAGCACGCCCAGTGCCACTTGTGCATTGCCCAATCTGGCACTTGCTGCCGCAACACGGTTAAGACGGTCTCGGTTGGGTTCTTTGATCTGATTGCGCAGTACCTCCAGAGCCACTTCGCTACGGTTCATCTTGATGAGTGCACACACGATCATCACGAGCTCTTGGTCCGACCATTTGGTGTTGAGGATTGGAAACTCGTCCATATACTGTAGACATCATCTTGGTCAATAGCACTACTCTACACTCTAACAGCAAATGACACGCACCTTCCGCAGCACCGACGAGACTTTATTGGACCCCATCTCCTCCGTGAGCAGCGTGCGGAACGACACGCGGTCCATGTCAGCCCACCAGTTGTTCTTGTTCTTCCGGCGGTGCTTGTACTTCTTCGCCTTGTTCCACGCAGCAGGAATGGGATCACTGGTCTGCGTCGCGCCTCGAGATGCCAGCGAGTGCGCAGTTATGAGGTTGAAGCCCTTGCTGCTGGTTGTGGCCTTGGGCGGTAGGTCGTCGCTGTCCTCGTCACTGGCGTTGACAGAGTGAGTGGCCGCGCTTGGCGCTTGCGACGCGAAGCTGCGTGTGAATAGTCGCTGCCAATGGGCAGTATGCTCGGCTACGTGGCACAGCGAGCGCCCAACTGTCGAGTTCATCGCCATCTACTCACCTCAAGCCCTGGAATGTGGCGACGAGATCAACCAGTGGCTAAAATGCGTGTCTTTGCAAAAACGCACAAAATCTGGGCTTTGTGTGGCACAAAAGATGTCCCAAATCACAAAATTAGGGCCCTCGAGCATCGCCATCCAAAGTCCGCATCAACGTCAACGCGCCATGTCGACGGTGCGCGCGCGGACGCCTCGCGATCTCGTGGCTGCGTGCATGGATCACATCGCGCTTGAAGGCAGATCCGGCGTCTCTGTCGCGTCCTTATTCTCCAGTGTGGAGCCTACCAACGACGTGAACGTGCGGCAACAAGTGTGGCGACTGCTGCGTTCGAGCCACGGCGTCTTGCGCTTCTTCCGAGGCTCCACAGCAGACGCGACCGTCATGCAGCCTATGAGCAAGAAGCGCAAGAGACCTGCGCCAACTAACAGCCAAGAGAACTCGGTAGAGGTCAAGTGTGAGAGACTACAAGCTGCTGGAGCCCTCCCACAGAACGATAAATCGACGCTGACGATCAACGAGTTGGCGCTGCTCACGTACGACGAAGCGGTGGCTGAGCAGCAAGAACAAGACAAACAGGTGATGGTGGCGGCGTGTGAGGAGTTGCGCCATCGAGCGCTCAATATCCCCATGAAGGCCATCGCCGCAGACCTCGGGCCGGAACATCTCACGATTCTCGAGGCGGTGGGTCACGCACGCGTGCAGGGAGTTACAGTGACCACGTTGACCAATCTCTTGGGTGGAGGCACAGTCAAGAGGCTACACAATTGTCTCGATACACTCATCTCGTACGGATTGGTGGTCAAGAGGATGATGATCGTGGCGCGACCAGAGATGCGACGACTGAATATTATCCACCTGCCACGGTTTGCAGTAGAGTTTAAGCCACGGATGTTTGACGAGTCGGCGGATTTTGAATCGGATGAACAGAGCAGGAAAATTTTGTGTGCAGCGGCGGAAACTTATTTGAAAGGACTCCCCACACACTCGTCCGTATTGTCGGACCTTGGACGAGATCTTAGCTTGCAGAAGCGGCATCTGGAAGTGCTGCGCTCACATATTATGCAAGAGTGTAAGGTGGATGAGAACTTCCCGTTGGAATTGTTTCAGGCTGTTCTACAGCCGTCGCGACGTGCCAGTCTTGAACCTAAAATTTTGAATTGCGTGCGGTATAAACCGCCGAACACCCGAAAGACTTCGGTGAGTGGCCGAGGTATTGTTCTGGAGCTCGGGTTGCTTCACCAGATATATGGGATTATTGAAGACAGCGCGGAGAACGGAGCTACTATTATCGACTTGCGTAATCAAATTGTGTTACCAGGGAGCAAGTTACCATATAAACTAGTGGGTGTGCTGGCTGGGATGTACAACCTAAAAGCTGAGTCAATTATCCTGGGGAAGAACAAAGCTTTCCGCTTCTACCTCGATTCGATTATACCCAGTAGCAACAGCAACAAGGACCAACCATCACTAGGCATTACAGACAACAAGGTACCACAGGCAACCCAGTTATCACAAGTTTCCAATGTTGATGAACACATAACGATTGGAGTGAAGGCAGAACGACCGTATACAGTTCGAGCCAATAAGGCCCTGAAAGTGGCGCTTGGCGGAACAGAAGTTGATGGTACAAGTGCTCGACGCCGACAACACATTCTAGAGCGGCTCGAGGATGAGAAGATCATCAGTCTATCATCGCTTCGTGCTAGTGTATTCAGTATGGAAAAGGAGCGCGCGGAAGTTAACTCGTCTAACACTGATGGCGAAGCCAGTGTCCACAAAAATTTGAATAATTTGATGTCGCCTGCGGCAGTGGGGACGGTCGACACTCGGTCGATCTTTCGCATTGCAACAGAGCTGGAGTTCGCGAAGAAGTTGCGGCTACTGCAACTTCCATTACCTGCACGTAATGTTTCAACTAAATTTCGGGCGCTCCGTTGCGTTGTTGCCCCTGGGTATGAGCACAATGATATTTTTATTCAAGGTTTCGTGAAGAACTACTGCCGCGATGAACGCTTGCGGCGTATTCACCGTAACGCTGATAAAGGACAAGTGGTTCGTTTTCACAAACATGGAATCGACAATAATGATGGCATGGAACATGGGTCAGCTCAAAAGAGGCGACGAACGGATTCAATGAAATCTATCACCAAAATCGATCAGTCCAAAGATTCGATATCTCGTTTTGATGGGAATACAGCCTTTCAGACGATTCGTCATGTGTCTGACATTGAAGCGGAAAGTAACGATCCAGGATCACCCTCCCGGAATGAAATTAGTTACAAGATTCGGCGTTTTGTGAGCCAGCAAAAATCAGGGATCCACAACCAGCAATTTAGGAAGCTCGGGTTTGCATATGGTGTTATGTATCGATGTAAAATTCTACACCGATTTTTGTGGAAAGCTTTGGAGGAAAATGGTTCAAATCTTCAGCTACCCGGTGATGGACATGATGCATCTATTCAGGAATTAAACGACGAAGGCGATGACGAATGTCCTGGAACCGGCAGTCAGAATCAGCACCAACCACACCTGCAAGGGATTGTGTTTTCTCGTGAATCAGTTTTACACTCGATGCCTGTGCATCTCTACATTCAGATTTTTTCGGGTGGAGGAATTTTGACAAACACTGAGTTTGCTATCGTTGAAGAAGCCATTGCGCACCAACACACGTTTGACGCTCTTCCAAAGGCACTCCGCGAAAAAATTTGGAGTCACGAATCTCAGCGCACGTCAAAAGTTTTGGGTACTTTAGCAGATTTGGGGTTGGTTCTACCGCACAAGATTGGAATGAAACACCTAGTTAAAATCCTTCGAGCCGGATACACTGATGGGCGCGACGGTGTGCTTTCCCGCGCGCTTAAGGACAACGCACTCGGTGGACTTTTTCGTTTTAACAAGCAAGTCAGAATTGTCCTAAACGATAATGATGTCAAGGATCGCGCTTTCTCTTCAGATGATCCTCACGACAGTGCAGAACGTCGTGGTGTGAACGAACTTGATTCAGTTCGTATCGTTGGGTTTACGGAAAAGACGTATAGTTTCGCCAATACGTTACCACTGAAGTTTTCGTTCGAGTCAGGATGCGATATTGATCGTTATTGGGAAGCCCTCGAGTGTCTATGTCTGGAGCAGATGGCAATGGATGTGGAAAATCCACGGAGAAATGAGCCAGCCGTACGTGAGATACCTAAGCCCCTTAAAACGCGCGCCCGGCGAATGCTTCGTATTCTCGCGTGGATACCAAAGTCAAGGAAGCCTACACCTAAGCACAAGCGTGAGGAGGGAGATTACGGTGACAACAGTCATTTGAAGAGTAGTGGCATCGTGTCGACTAATTTCCGACCTCGTAAAAAGCGACGTCAAGCTCAATCTGGTAGTTCAGGGAGCAACGCTGGTGATGAAGTCAAAAGACGACATCGAAAAAAGCATGCAGACAGCTTGGACAATGAAAAACAACCAAAGTCCGGTGCTCTCACCTGGACAGATGTGCACGAGCAGCTTTTGGTGGAATACTTTATTGAGAGTTCTCAGAATCGGTGGAAGATAACTATTCCGCAAGGTTTACAACGCGAAAAGGAGCAAGTTGCTTTCCGAAATCACACACTTTCACGAACAGGTTTTGGTCTTGTTGCAATCTCACGGAAATTAGGCAAGCGAAAAATTGATGTGAAGAAGCGACTGAAAGAAAAGCTTATGGAGCCTGTCGTGAAACTTTTGTTTGAAACTGCGAAGCGAGAAGCGCAGCTGGCCAATAATCCTGGTGGCTTAATCGATGAGGAAGTTGCGATTCAAGGATCAACTAGGCTCACAGCACTCTTCCGGCGCGCAGTGATGATGGTCGTGTCACCACGAGAAGAGTATCATCCCCTTGTTGCTGAGGAACTGATATCGTTCTGGACGCCACACGAGGTCCGATTAGTGTGGCGATACCTCTGGTTGAAGAACTGGATCGTTCGCGCTTCCGAGAAAGAGAGGGGTCGTGGGTATTCTACTAGCAAGCGACTGCAGGATGCACTCAAGGTGACTACGTTGTCGTATCCTTTGCTGCTATTTCAGCAGGCAGCAGAGCAAGAAAGTATGGTCAGTTCCACGCTGGATGAGATTGCAGCGGACTCCAAGGAAGTAAGGCAGCACAACCCCTCTTGTGACGGCCCTCAGAACAATGATCAAGTCTTCGAGGATGATTTTCCAACGAATGCCACTCCCGGACAGTGTGCCCTTGAGTTAGGTTGCCAAGTGCTTGGTACGTGCTCGCTCATAGCAGTTCATTCCTCGGTTTTTGACTCAAACACGGCTGATGGAGATGATACCGCAATGCATCAGACAAACGGCAAGAGGTTACCTAGCTCCACAAAGAAAGAGAGTTTCTTGACTTGCAAAAGTCTGAAAGATCGATCTGGTTTCGCTGCACACTTGGCTAATAAAGTAAATGTCGCCAAGGCGGCGGATCTCACTGACAGTTGGCGAGTGGAGACCAAGATGCATGCTGTGACTGTAGATGACGCAGAACTGCTACGATCCTGTGAGGCATTCTCACTGGAGGAGATCGATGACACAAATGGACTGGGAGAAGTCGCTTTTCACCCATTTCGACATGGCAAGGAATTTGAACAAGCGCTGAGGCAGGAGGTGGTTAGTCATATCCGTGAAAGTGGCGAAGAGGGACTAACGTTGCAATCTTTGATGGGAAAGTTACGTTCAAAAATTGATAACGTGCCTCATACTAAATGGCGAATGCGTGTGACGTGCTGCGTGAACGCTCTAGTTGACGAGGGTGAGCTGGTTTGTGTTAATGCGTACTATGATCAGCGCTATATTGTAAAGGAACATGGAGACGTGTGGATGCTGCGACCATTCTCGCTGATCCCGAATGCCACATCATTGTCGACACCACAAGTTGTCTTTGAAGGCGAGAAGGACACGCTGTCGTTCCCATGGCTGAAGATGGACGGTGGAACAAACTATAAGTTCCTGTTCTCGATTCAGCGCAAGCTATTAGCTCTGGTTATCCAGGCTCCTGGTATCAACGAAAAATATGCACATGCCAAGATGAACAAATTATTATCGCTGCAAGATACTCGCGAAGCTATGTCGTTGCTGGTGGATGAAGGACTAGTGTACGCTCGAGCGGTCACGCAACCTACTGATCAAGCTGCGAATCTATTCGGGTCGTCGATAACACAGCCTTCAGTTCCTAAGGTTGTCAAGCTGATGGGTAGTGTGTTGTCTTACGATCGCTCTATGTTTGAAGTGCGCTATTTTCCCCACATTGAGTGCATCCAACGATTTGGAAACATCGTACAAGACTATCAGGATGAAGTGTTTCGGATTGAGTGAGAATGGCTTGGTAAAATAATCGTTTAAAGTGTAAAGCTGAAACATGTATAATACATCTCGTTGAAGTGGTCGACGATGAGCGTATTGAGACCCACCTCACCCTAATCATAAGTGTACTTTAAATATATGCATGATCACATATGATAAAATTGTAGTGGTAGAAGAAGATTTTTTATTATACCTACGGTATCCTCATTAAAATCCTAATTTTGAAGTTGTATACACGAAATAATGCTACAAAGGTTACGATTCAGCTTCAATCGAGGTCATTTCAACAAATTCTTTTGCGACTTGCTACAAGTTGTTGAAAAAAACCGATTCGCCTTCAACATGAGGTTTCTTAGTACTAAAATGCTGCGTTACGACACAAAGCGTGCTCCGTCAGAAGACGGATACAGCTACAGCTTGGACGTCGATCGCACCATCGTGGCTGAAATGATGCCGTGTGGCTCATCCGTGGGAAGGAACACCTCGCCGTGTGGGTGAATATTCTTGCAGCCGAAGCGAGACAGATCAATGGGGTTGTTGTGGATGTTGGGCATCGTTATCTTGATGTCCTTGACGTATGAGCATCTCTCCAGCACCGTTTCGCCCATCTTGTACAGAGTATACTGCACAGCGGGACTGGGCACACCCACATCGGCCGGACCTGCGAACGTCTCGAGCAGCACCCTCTTGATCTCTGCCGCTCTAGCAATGAAGTCTCCGCCGACAGCGTCGGGCGTGTAGGTCCACGAGGACGTGACGCACGTGCTGACGAGACGATCGGGTACATCCGGCAGTGTTGTGAAGTCGTCGCGGAAGAAATTAACGAAGGCACTCTGCGTGGTCTTGAGTACCTTGAGGCCGTCCACGCCGCCCTGCACCGTCACCTCCAGGGCCCCGTGTACCGATTTGCGCGCCACAACGCTGCACAAGCATCCCATGAGGGTTAGTAGGTTGCAAAATGTTCTTGTACTATGTAATACTAGTACACAAGATTACAGCGACGTACTAGGCGGTGGAGAAGCCAGCACTAGCACTGACGAAGGCGTGGTGGTGTGGACGCGTCTTGCCCTTCGAGTCCGGCACCACCAGACGCTCCCACGGCGTCTCAAACAGCTTCACCTTGGCCACACTGATCTGCTCTCAACACACAGTCAGTATTCTACTCCATGCAGCTACAGAAAAGCTAAATAACGACGGAATGGCAAGGCAAACGTACAATGTCGGGGTGTTTTGTGACGAAGTGCTTGGCCAAGATGACGCCAAAGTCCTCGAGCGAGGCAAACTCATGTTTCTTTGCCAGCACCCACACCGTGTTCTTGACCGAGTCTGTGGGCAGTACGTGGCCGTTGTCTCCGTCGTAGTAGGCGCTGGCAGCGGGTGCGCCTTCTAGTAGCACCTCTGCCTCCAGCTGGATCACCGAGTGTTTCTCGGGCGTGCGCGTCACCTTGAGCATGCGCACGCGACCCTTGCCGTGTTCGTGCTGCAGGAGTTTGACGACCATAGTGGGAAGGACAAGAAGGAGAGGGCGGCTTGGGCGCTGGAGGCTTGAGCTGCTGGACGCAAATCGCGGAATGAACTTGAAGACTGACGGTCGCTAGATGTTCGCATTCAGTTTAACCTATACTAAATCAGTATGTTGAAGCCACAACCTCACCTAAATCCTTACATGAAGATGCTCACGCGCTCGACGTCACTGTCTTGCGTTGATGGTCTGCTCCGTGCTGTACGTCTTTATGCTGCGGTTTTCCTTATTTGCTGCTTGCTCTGTTGCTGGTAGGACAGCACAAGCTTTTGTGGTCATGTGAACTTCAACTATGGTCTCTAGCTTCCAATGCTGAGAAGATGCTAGATCAAAAACTACAGATTTTAACTAACCTCTCCTCCACCGCGTTAACCCTTGGGGGATGATCTTCACTAACCTAAAAACCCGCAACGTAAAAACGCACAGCACGGTCAGGCCATTCTTCCGATCAACGCAAGACAGTGACGTCGAGCGCGTGAGCATCTTCATGTAAGGATTTAGGTGAGGTTGTGGCTTCAACATACTGATTTAGTATAGGTTAAACTGAATGCGAACATCTAGCGACCGTCAGTCTTCAAGTTCATTCCGCGATTTGCGTCCAGCAGCTCAAGCCTCCAGCGCCCAAGCCGCCCTCTCCTTCTTGTCCTTCCCACTATGGTCGTCAAACTCCTGCAGCACGAACACGGCAAGGGTCGCGTGCGCATGCTCAAGGTGACGCGCACGCCCGAGAAACACTCGGTGATCCAGCTGGAGGCAGAGGTGCTACTAGAAGGCGCACCCGCTGCCAGCGCCTACTACGACGGAGACAACGGCCACGTACTGCCCACAGACTCGGTCAAGAACACGGTGTGGGTGCTGGCAAAGAAACATGAGTTTGCCTCGCTCGAGGACTTTGGCGTCATCTTGGCCAAGCACTTCGTCACAAAACACCCCGACATTGTACGTTTGCCTTGCCATTCCGTCGTTATTTAGCTTTTCTGTAGCTGCATGGAGTAGAATACTGACTGTGTGTTGAGAGCAGATCAGTGTGGCCAAGGTGAAGCTGTTTGAGACGCCGTGGGAGCGTCTGGTGGTGCCGGACTCGAAGGGCAAGACGCGTCCACACCACCACGCCTTCGTCAGTGCTAGTGCTGGCTTCTCCACCGCCTAGTACGTCGCTGTAATCTTGTGTACTAGTATTACATAGTACAAGAACATTTTGCAACCTACTAACCCTCATGGGATGCTTGTGCAGCGTTGTGGCGCGCAAATCGGTACACGGGGCCCTGGAGGTGACGGTGCAGGGCGGCGTGGACGGCCTCAAGGTACTCAAGACCACGCAGAGTGCCTTCGTTAATTTCTTCCGCGACGACTTCACAACACTGCCGGATGTACCCGATCGTCTCGTCAGCACGTGCGTCACGTCCTCGTGGACCTACACGCCCGACGCTGTCGGCGGAGACTTCATTGCTAGAGCGGCAGAGATCAAGAGGGTGCTGCTCGAGACGTTCGCAGGTCCGGCCGATGTGGGTGTGCCCAGTCCCGCTGTGCAGTATACTCTGTACAAGATGGGCGAAACGGTGCTGGAGAGATGCTCATACGTCAAGGACATCAAGATAACGATGCCCAACATTCACAACAACCCCATTGATCTGTCTCGCTTCGGCTGCAAGAATATTCACCCACACGGCGAGGTGTTCCTTCCCACGGATGAGCCACACGGCATCATTTCAGCCACGATGGTGCGATCGACGTCCAAGCTGTAGCTGTATCCGTCTTCTGACGGAGCACGCTTTGTGTCGTAACGCAGCATTTTAGTACTAAGAAACCTCATGTTGAAGGCGAATCGGTTTCTTTCAACAACTCGCAAAAGAATTTGTTGAAATGTCCTCGTCATTTGTACACGATTGGCGTCATGTTGAAGTTACACTAGAATGATGGTCACTTCAACATGACCTGTAAAACAGAATAGGCAACAATTGTAGCAAAACAGTTTAATGGATCAAATCAATCTGTTCCACCGCAACAGGAGACAATCTCCTTTGAATGGAGTGTTTTAGTATAAATGCCAGTATTCGCTTTATCGACTATAGAAATCGTCGAGTGCTCGTGCAAATGTATGGAGTTTGCTCTGCAGCGATGAGTGATTGCAGGTTTCGACTAGGTGCTGCACGCGCTTGTGCATCTCCTGAAAGAAAGTGTCACAAACGTTGCATCGTTGAGCCCTGTCATCCCAGCAAGAATATGATGCAGGTTAGATCTCACATAAGATTAGCTGGACATTGAATCCACAGCAGCGTACTTACCGTTCTTCCCCAGCAAGGTTGATCGGTCGTGATCGATATTGTCGCGCATCTTGAGCGTCCTTGACAATGGGAGAAAATGCGTCGAACAGTTTGTTTCCTGAATCGATACCGACACTTAAATATCTGCTCATGAAAGCATTTAATCACGTTAGTCTGAGAAATGGTATCCGCTTCTATCAACAGTGACAGCATTGATATACGCACAACTCAAATTTGCTCTCCAGAACCTCCACGATGAGCGGAAGTAGCAGTACGCACGCCTCCAAGTCAACTCCCAGTGACTGCAAGTCCGTAATACGCAGCACATCTACCACGACAGCCTCGCGTTTACCTTTGGGCAACTCACCAATATATCGGAGACCATCGTTCAAATGTCCCTTTTCCCAGTGTATCAGGAGCTGCTGAACGCACTTCTGTCTAGCTTTAAACGCTTTTACACATGTATCCATTCCACAGCGGAGTTCCATCATGAAATCCGACGTCACCAGCTCTTCCTCGTGTCGTTGAGAAGCTACAGAAGGTTGGTGAGGCGCAAGCTCAGGCACCGCTGGGAGTCCCTCTGGCCGTTGTTTTTCCTGGGAGCTTTCGACTACAGAAAGTAGTTAGTATAACAACTTCACATGAAACGGGGGAAATAAATACCTGGATCTCTAGGGACTTCTGCTCGGTGTACTGGGCGCGGAACTGATTTTGTAGTCGACGGGGAAACTAAGACTCCGGGAGTAGCGGGGCGACTAGAAGTAACATCGCGGTTGCTGTAATCACGCGATACTTGTTCTCCAACTACAGGGGTTTTGGCTTGAGCAAGACCATTTGGAAAGTTAGTAGCAGATTCTCGAGACGGACCACGAGGAACAGACAAGGCAGCATTCTCGTCGACAGGACTAGCTTTGGCGGTTGACCGGGTCACAGGCTGATTGATAGTGGCTGGAGCGGATGGAGTTGCTGCTCTCGCTGATGGTGGTCTAGCGCTTCTGGCCTCGCTATTGTTGCTGCTCTTGCGATTAAATGGTCGCATTTGCATCACGTCTAGCACCCAAACGGACACAAAAGCATCTTGAATACATCCACCCATAAGTTTCATGTCCTGCGTCATCGTCGTGTCCGCGTGAACCTCGACATATCCTAGTTCCTTCTGACGCGGCATCATCACACTGTCGTGGCACTAATACACACGTCAAGAGGCCAGTTATGGTTTGTGGTGGTCTTAGTACGCTTCCAAGTGCCACAATCAGAAGAAGGAGTACACTCACCTCGATGGCAGTTTCGTAGGACCATACTCGAATTGCCTCTTGTGAACAGCAAAAGAGGTACTTGCCGCTATATGGGTCTGCAACTGTGTGGCACATCGATGTAGTCTGAGCAAGCATCATCCGAGTTGCATTTTGTAAGTGAAATGAATGAAAACTCGAGCGTGTAGGAACTAACGTCAACGTACCGTGGCATTATCTACAGGAGTGACACCAATCAAAGCAAACTCTTGAACATCCCAAAATCGCACAGTCCGATCGGCAGCAGAAGATACCAAGATAAACTCCTCTGGGTTAAATTCAAGACTGGTAATCGCCCCACCATGGTCAGGAAATTCGCGAAGAAGACGTCCGGCTGTAAGATCCCAGATTTTGATGACACCATCCTGGTCACCGGAAGTAAGCCATCTTCCATCGGGAGTAAAGCTCACCGCTGTCACCTCGGATGCATGTCCCTTGAAAGTCTGCATACAGCTCTTGGTACGTAGGTCCCAAACCTTCACAATGGTATCGCACGAACCAGAGGCTATATAGTCTCCGTAGAGATGGTAATCCACTGTAGTAGTTGAAGCCATATGACCCTTTAGCGTCCGGTTCACTTTGCCAGCCTCCAAGTCGAACACTTTGATTGATCCTGCCTGGGATCCAGCCACTACTTTGTGCTCTGCTGGGTCAAACACAATGCTCTCAACTGCACTCTGATGGCCCGCAAGACTCTGTCAAGATACCCAACAAATTAGACATGAAGTGGAAGAGCTTATAGCACTTGGTGTTGGTACCATAATGTTCTTAGTCTCCTTCTCGCGCATTCGCCAGAGATTTACTATGTTGTCGTCCCCGCCAGTCGCCGCCACTTGGCCCTGCACTTGCAGCAGCGATGTCAACCACTATGGACCAAAACTGACGGAATTTTAACACCATCCTACCGACTTGCGGCCGAAACGCAGACAGTTGACATTACTGGAATGCGCCAGGAAATGTGCTATCTCCATACAACGTGAGCTTTCCACTTAAACAGCCATGAAACAACCATCAAGTCTTACAGTGACGGGCGAGTGCCATGTTTTGTGTTTTGGCTCGCGACGCTTACCAAGGCTGCGACCCGCGGGTTCGTTCATTCGGGTTCGGGTTCGGGTCAGTGGTGCATTTGACGCTCAACTGGAGAAAACTAAGCACGATGCAAGTCCTCGTGGCGGTGCTGAGCTTCATCGACATCGTGGCGCTCACGTTCCTCAATGGCTACTGGGTGCGTCTCGCCTGTTCCTCTCTCACTGGACCCAGCGCGTGCTTCTCTGCTTGTCTAACTGCTATTACTGACCAAAGTATCTTGCTCGGACCAGCTGATCACACTTGATGAATTGGAGTTGGACCACCTGAATCCGGCGGATGTGGCCAAGCGCCTCAATAAGCTCGTGTGTGGGTGGACGGAATTGGTCCTCATTGCTCTGGGGGATGCGCTGACTCGTTTCTTGCTCCAATGTTGATAGACCCGGAGATGGTTCTGCACGGCGTCCTCATGTTCCTGTGTTTGCTGGCTTGGGCACCGTGGGTTTTTCTCCTCAACCTCCCGATTGCAGTGTGGCACGCTCGACGGTGAGATTTGTAACTTCTACTGCTCCCAGTGGATGGACTGACGTTTGAGTTTCTCATTGCTACTGCTGGTGCAGTGTCATGCGGAACGAACACTTGATGGATCCGACCGAGATTCTACGCTTCAAAAACCTGCAGCAGGCGCGCTTGGAGTCCATTGCCAGGACTGTGTTCTACGGCTTGCAGATCGTCTACGGCATGTTCTGGTACGTGACAGAGCCGCTATGTGGGGTTAGTGCTTGTGCTGACCGGTTGCTGCAATAGGATGGTATCAGCGATCGTGAACTCGGCAAAGAGTCGTAAGGGTGGCAAGCGGGCATAGATAGCAGGGACGCCACGGCAGCAGTCAAGTCTTCCAAAGACGAATAAGTTTTCTAGGCAACTAAATTCCCTCGTCAGCTTGGCTAGATTAAAACCCCATATCTCACTAAGTCATTCCCTAGGATGTGACGTTGACAACGTCAATTGCACAGCAACACAAGCCCCAAATGTAGCCATGACGAGTCTGATTTACCCCATTTGTATCACCCCGATTTATACCCTGAATTACCTCATCACTTTATAACCAGAAAATGCGTCGGCGCTACGAACGTCGACGCGCTGCCAAAGCTAAAGCCGCCGCTGCTGAGAAGGCAGCACTTAGTGCATCCACAGGTCCTTCTAGCCAAGCTGAAGCTGCTACATCTGTCGCCACACCCAATGCCAAGAAACGCCAGACGACAGTGCACGCAGCGGCGCAGATTAAGCTCCACGTCCACGGCCACGAGTTCCAGAATGGCGAGGAGATCGTGCTGAATCCCGACAGCTTTCCGCAACTGAAGGACCTCGTGTGGAAGGATTACGTGGTTGAGGTCTTCCATCCAGAACATGCAGGCGACGCACAGCGGCAGCTCATGACCACGGACGGCGCAGCAGCCGCAATGGCCGAGGGCTCACCACAGAACCACCTGCTATTGGAAATTCCAGAGAGCAGCGCCGCCCCGTTTAAGGGCAAGATGCAGGTGAGCGTGCTGAAAGACACGGCCGCCTTCTTCCAACTGGCGTCGTTCAAGGACGTGACGGTGCGTTTCCTCCCCAAGACGCAAGTCGAAGTGGACTTCGTGGAGGTCTCACTCAAGGACCAGTTCATGTCGAGGCGGGACCTCATGTACTTGAAGAAGTCCATGGTGGGAACAGCACTCTATGTGGGTAAAATGATCAGAGTGCAGGGAACGAGGTGGCAGGTGCTGGACGTACGCTCAGGCGGTGATAAGGTCCGCAGTGGAGTCATCTCGGAGAACACCAAGTTCACTTTCCGCTCGCGCACCTCGCGCATCATGTGGTTAGTGCAGATTAGTCCCGAGATGTGGGATATGGCCAACTCGGGCATGTTGTATCTAGAGATTTTCCTCACAGTGGTTCGGAATGTGCTTAAGAAGTGGATGAAGCACAAAGTCTCGCATAGCCTTACGATTCTCTTCTACTCACGCTGCTTTTATCCTGAAATGGACCAGGATCATGATTCATCGACCTCGGGAGGACATTACTCTAACCGAAGATTTATGCCAACGAGAAAACAGTCGCGAGCAGCTGACGATGAGAGGGAATCGTCGTTCCCGTATGAACGGAGTGATTGCTTTTCGGTTGGAGTGGATGAAGACGGCAGACACTATCAGGACTTTTACAAGCTTGTGGCATTCGACAGCATAGTTACAGATGTGCAACCGTTGCTGGTGAAACTCAAGGAAGAGATAAACGCGTTCCCGCGAGAATGTGGTTGGAGGTCACCTGCAGACTTCTATGTTTCGTCCTTCTCCCCAGCTGGATTAATCCAGGATGAGCTGGGCCCACGACCAGGAGTTCCCTCAAACGCACGTGAAGGAAATTTACTTGAAGCTGTGAATCTCGTTCTAAATATTTTTGAGAAGCACCATATTGATCGTGATTTATCGCGCAGCGGCCAAAGCGTCGTATTAATCACTCCTGGTAATGGTATATTCTCCGTCAATAAGCGTCTTTCCGAGATTACAGAGCAGCGCATGATGGACCACGGTATTGGGATCGATCTGATCTCATTGGCGTCCCGCCCACTGCATAAATGCCCACTGTTTCTCTTTAAACAATCGGATTTGTCTGAGATGAAGCTCCCAGGGCGAAAAGAAGGCAACCTTGCAAATGAAATGTGCTTGTGCAACAATAATCCTCATGGCTCGAAGAGTGGATATCAGCGACGATCGCGTACGGGTTCAAATGACGCTGTTACAGATTCACAGTCAGGAGCAGACGTGGGGTTGTCCTCGATGCGAACGGGCCAGCTGTGTAAATATTGCTTACAACGGATGGAAAATCGCAAAAACTATATCGTTCCGCTGTGGATTCCTTTATGGTTTGTGCAAGAAAACATGCTGATCCCACACGAATGTCCGCTGGATGAAGACATTACCCAATTTTGCGACGTCTGCGCTCCAATGAATTCGAAGAACAAAATATTTGAACCGCTTCCGATGTGTCGAATGTTCAAAGACAACGACTTCACCCACTTCGGGTACTTGTCTCTTCCGAAGCCATTGGAGTGTTTGTTGAATGGCTTTCAAAATGCTGAATTATCGCTCAGTGATGATGATCGAGACAATATCGACTCTGTCATCGCACCCTCAGCCAGTGGCTCAACCTATGACGATGTCATGATCGCTGGTCTTAATAGTGACCTCGTTCGCGCTCGCGCGTGTTCAATGGCGTGTTCTGATGACTCATTATCATACGATGGTGAGGTTGTGACTAAACTTCGGACATTCTCTTTATCCGAGCAGAACAAACTGTTACAAGAATACGAAAAATATGACGACGAAGTGTTTGGGTTTGCACCAGCGCCCAAACTCGTTCAAAAGTCATCTGACAGCGACATGAGTGTCCGTTTGGCCACAACACCGCCAATTCGACCTGGTGTGTCGTATCTGAGCTCGATGTTCAAGAAACGAACAGGAGCCATTGGTTTCCAGTCAGGTTCAGCTGGTAACGGGAATGAAATTGGCAGCAACAATAGTGGTGGTGCTCGCTGGCGCCAGTATGAGCAGCGAGAACCGTCTCCTCTCAATGTTGACATGGTGGAATACCGAGGAAGTCTGGAAGCTAAAGTGGGGTCTTTGGATGACGACAATGAGAAGCCTAAGATAACTTCGAGTTCGTTCCCAAACACGTTCCAGGTAGGTGATAGCAGTGGACCAAGCCATACCACTTTTACCAGTAGCCCCGTTCTACGTCCTGCAGAAGGCGCTGTGAAAGAAGATATTTTCCATTCACAGGCGTTCATGCTGAAGCAACTCACAAGCAACCAGCGACGATGGAGCCAAGTGCGGCCGTATGAAGACCGGCAATTCAAGATTGCACAGAATGTCTTAAAGTGGAGGAGTCTTTGTTTTCCTGCACTTTTGCCTCTGTCAAGTGATTTCATGCCAGCCCCGAAAGAGCTGCAGGCACACTACACGGAGTCATTCTACAGCGTTATGCTTCCTGAACGCGATGAACGGAACGGCGTAACCTTCCGCGACTACCGCGAACTGGTATTAGAAATGGTGGCACAGCGATTATCTCAAGATTTCCAACTTGTCTCGGCGGAAGACTCGAGTGAGGTTGGAGAAAAAGATGGCACCGTATTCCGGCTTAGCATGGGGCATCGAATTCATGAAATCGTCTACAACGAAGAAACCCAGACGATCGATGTGAAGCGCTATCTGCAAAAAGTGACGACACGGTCGGATGTGGATATTATGGAGTATCGCTACTCACTTTGGTCGCCTATCGTTGATCGGTTTGTAACTGTTGCACAAGAATTCCGCAAGTACCCTCAAATTGAATATCAATGGAACCATCTGGACCAGCTGATCTGCGGTTACATCGACGATATGAGTGAAGGGATCCGCTACAAACGGAGCCTTTATTGCCTTCTTCCGCCTCGACTTAGAGGCTCGGATATCGGTGATCAAGGTATGGATTATATCTTCTAATTTACTTTTGGTAGTAACTAATGTATAGTGTGTCAACTTGCCAACAGAAAACCTGCGAGATTACACTGACGGTTGTCGAAAGTTTCTCGAGTTTTTGCGGACAAAGGCAGATGCAAGTACAGGGTTCCCGAATGTGAAGCTCTCGACCAACTGGAGAAAAGGTATTACAACAAGTGGTTCTGACGCCTTCAAGCGCGTTGGTCAACGGAGCGTCAAGATGCTGCTACATACCAATGATGCCGTCACAAGTCAGAACTGGGTTATCGTAAAGGTGGACACGGAGGTGCTACCGACGCAGTGCTATCACGTGGAGATTCAGTGGCTAGTGTGTCGAAGCTCTCTCGTCGATGATTTGATTACTGGAATGAGCCGTCGCGCAAAGCAGCTCGGCCTGGAGCTACAGAGGGTAACTGAGAATGGCATTTCAAGCAACCTGGACCTCCACCCGCTGAACTGTCCCGTTTTCCTAAAGATCGAGGACCCGTTTGAGCGGCTTATGGTGGAGAAAGCGCTGGTCGAGCGCTTCGATTTCTGCTGCGAGGCACTACACCCAATTCCGTTTACACATCTCAACCACAACGCGGAGTATGCGATTGTGGCTCAGGAGCACCGACCACCTCGCGCGCGACGCATGATTTCATACTACCGACAATACATACACCGGTCGTTATCGTGTTTTGCGCGCATGACGCAGACTGGATTGGTGTGGATTTCTAACCAGAAGGTGCATGACGACGAAATTCAACCGATTTTTGATGAGCTACGGCAACATATCGAATCACTTCAAGTGGCGCGTTCAGCACTGGCAGGTGTACTTGACGACTTGTTTGAGCCAATAACAGTAGGGACATCGACAACTGCGAAGATCGGCAAAGATTCGTTGCAAAAGGAATCAAAGTTGCAGTCGTTTGGCGGGACTTCTCACGAAAATTGCCCAACCATCGATAACAAACTGCTGACAAACACAAGCGCAACCACCAGTAGCTGCAGCGAAGAGGAGAAGGAGAATCGCCCCGAGATGATTAATGTCGTGGTGCGCGCTGAGACGAAGCGGAGTTTCCCAGTTGCTGATGCTGAAACATTGCCCGTAGAGGGTGGAGCCTCGCTTTCGGCAGAGGAGGTGGATCCCCCAGCAGCCGACGTGCCATCTGCAGCGGTGGCCTCAAGAGGACACGCCTCGAGCTCGAGTCCAAGACGTCGGCAGTAGCAAATACAAGTCGGTGGTCTCCAGAAGTCGGTGGTGTCTGATTTTGAACGTTGTCGAGTGTAGCCATGTCGAGCCGTTTCTTGTGCGTGGTACATGCACTACATGTATCCTTGAAGCGTTTGTCACATGCGCAGCCTTTGGTTACTTCACTGTGGTTCCAAGCGGAACTTCCTATGGAGCAGCGGCAGCGAGCGTGTGGTGCTATTTGTACCGTGCAAGTCTCAGTGTGAGCAAATAACTTGCACAGGATGATCAGAGCTGCTAGGCCTCCGCAATAGTTGTAAACTTGCATTGTGGCCATCATCGTCGCCACCAAAACCCAAATTCGTCATTTATGACCCATTCGAAAGGTCGTGAAGAACCTAATTTTCAAAAAATAACCAAATAATAAGTCGTCTGCCCATTTCGAACGGATGATTTGACCGTGTGTAACTTGTTGCCGTAATCGGAAACGTGTGACTTCCACCAACATATTGCTAGCCTTAATGCGTGAGTGCGCTCACTTGCCGAACCAGCGCATTATGCGTATTGCCCCACTTGCCTGTATTGCTGTGACGCCGCACTGTATCGCTCGACTGCGTGGAATCAGGCGATGTATCTGAGCCGCATCTCTCGCCGTTACTTTTGCCGTTAAAGACTCGCTTGGCCTTTTTTCGTCGGGATCCGGCCTCTGCCCTCGTTGCCAGCTGCACCAAAGCAACAACGTGCAGCAACTCGGTCGTCTGTTGCCGAGAGACTTACAGCGCCACACTCACTTTCCATTCGGTCTGTCCCTGCAACTCTCAATTCCATTGGCATGATGGCAATCGCCGACGCCTCGTCAGTCCGTAACGCGCGTGTTGCACCTGGCAACTTGTTCCGCCGCATGTCGGCGCAGGCCATGGGCATGGAAGCCGCAGCGCTGTGTCCATCGGTCGCATTGGGTGCCCAAGTCGTCACGTTCGAGTTGCTCCAACTGCCGTCGGAACTTCCGCCTCTGGGCTGGCAAGCACCACTGCCGACTCTGTGGCGAGGTCGTGTGTGGCGCCTGCTCCACCAAGCGCATTCTCTTCCAGAAGAAGAGTGTGCGGACGTGTGACGACTGTGTAGACGCCAATGTACAGAACATCTCGGAGATCAACCGCCGCCGCTCTACGCCTGAGTTTCTGCGCTTCAACACGAGTCCTGCAGCCTTTGGAGACGACAGGTACGAGCGCCGCAGTCTGCAAGCGACAAGTAGCCGAGGACTCCAGAGACATCATTCGTCCTTCGCGTCGACTCTGTCCACGGAGATAGAGGCCGCAACGTCGCAAAAGGAAAGGACAGTCAGGAACTACCGCATCACCTTCTCATGGCAAATGCAGGTCGTGTCGTTCGTGATCGCCGCACTTGTTGCCGCTATTCTCAAGCTCACGGCGTAGCATGTAAGACCTAGTGTACGAAAACGATCATTATTTTTTGCTGTGAACACTCGCTGCTGAATAGACGCGGTTCTGAAAATGTATTGACAATGCAGATTCGAGTTTTGGAGGAGAAGCAGAGGAATTTGGCAATTTATCCTTCCACTCCTGCAACAGTTGCAGATAAGAGTTTCTACAGTGATGCGCAGCAACACGAGATTTTAACCTGTTTCACCCGCAAAACGCAACTCCGACGAAATCTGAAGGTACCTCATCATTTGTTTTTCGTGAACTTTACACCTTGAGGAGCCTAGTAATTTTCATTAGAGTTTGAACTCTTTAAAAAAGTTCGCAACAAGCATTTGTCTCGCAATTCACCTCACACGATTGCATGCACTGACGCCGGTGACGAGGTGGCCATTTTCAAAGCACCAGAAGCGAGTGCAAATGTGATAGGACCTTGAAGTTGTTGGGAATTGGTTCCATAGGATGATACGGCTCCACTGATGATCGGCGTTGGGTAGTTGATGGGGGCACGTGGGGCACATGCACCGACAAATACGACGATGCACGCGTTGATGAAGGCCAGAGTTCCAGCGATCATTCCGAAGACACCACCGATCATGCCGAGATCCATCAACCCAATGAAGACCAGATAAGTGGTCATGCCTCGATATCCGTACAGGAAGCCGAAGTTGGGACGCAAAATGTTGTCGGTCACACTCAAGTGGCACTCAAAGCAAACCAGCAGCAACGCAAAGACAATGGCGTAGACTGCAATGAGAAACTCCATCACGTTGAGCATAAAGATGCTGATGAGACTGTTGACACCCGCTGCCAACTGCACGCACGCCGTGAGCAAGTTGAGCATGCGGATCGTTCGAACCAGCTTGGTCACTCTCTCCACCCGTAGCCGCAGCATTCGTTGAGCAGTGACGAGATCGCCCATTTCGATGACCGAGGTCTGCAAACAATGGCAAGTGAGTTACAACGATAAATGCTACGATGTCAACCTACTCGCGCGCTGGTAGATTGCAAACTGGCACCAGCGTCATTGTCACCGGAACTTGCTCCAAAAATGAACAAACTCCGCCGCACACATTCACATTGACGTGAATAATTAACTATCTTACAAATTCATCAAAATCTTCCTGCCGATCCATAAAAATACCTTACTTCAACTGAATCCTGAAGTTTGGTTAAGATTTATATTTTTCCTCTTCCTCCACTTCCCACGCTTCTTGAATCTGTCCAATGACATGGTTTGGAGCTCTATGTATTGTTCCAATGGCAGCTCTCTCGCTTTCAAGAAATTTCGATCGTAAAAGCTCAGTTGATCGCCTTGCTGCTGCTGTGGCCGTCTCGCGAGATCGGTTGAATCGTTCGTCATCAATTGCCTGGTATATAACGTGACATGCTCGACATACAGATACCATTTCGTATTCACGTGGTAACCACTGGGTGTCTTCGAACTCCACTTGATCCACAGCAAAGACAAATGTTAAATTACTACACGGATAATTTCCATTAAACAGATTTACTTACGTGCTTTGGGGTCGTAGGCGTCTGACTTTGGGTTCCACAACGTATTTTGAAGCATGAAGATGCGGCGCTCCAGCAATTTCATAACTGCGGCTAGCCGAGCACCTCCAGTTTTTCCACGTTTAGTCCACGATAACGTTGCTATCAAGTCCGATGCTTCGACAGGACGTAGCGTAGCCTCAGCTTCTGCTCCAAACCGTTCAAGAAACGCAGATTCATTGTCGCTGCGTGAAACAGACTACAGATTTTCGTGCATGAAATCAACATATCCCGGTCAAACAAGTCATCTTGACACCATACCTTGCGTGCAATTTGGCACAACTCTGTCTGTTTTCGTTGTGAGCGGAATCGACTCAAGCCAGGGGCACTCACGATGTCGATACAGTGACAAAATGCTCGACCGACACATTTACTACTGTTGTCGACCGCAATCGAAGTCTGCAGGTAACGAAAATGACAAATACACAGTGAGTTTGCTGCAATGAACAACAAACAAATGCACAATATGTTTGCACCGTGCGCCGTCGAGTCCTACGTCCTTCCTTGGTATCATGGAGAATTGGTTGGGGAATTTCTTTCTTCTGAACCAGGTCAGAGAATAATACGACACCGCTGACACGAACAAGCACGAGTCGATGCATATCCGTGACCTGAAAGTCGGCCGTCAAAAGTCGAACACGATCTCGGAAAGCTGCTTCAACTTCATGGACAAGTTTGCGTAGCTCACTCTTGACAATTTCCTCCAGCTGCTGACTTTGTGTCGTTACGGGTGCACTTCTAGGTCGAAGTGCACGTGCTGCAGCTACAGCTTCAGAATATGCTGCTGATGCTTGAGATGGTAGTAATCCATACAATCCGCCATTTTCTAGATGCAAACTCGTGTACACAATGAAGTTGCTGAGACGTTGTACTTCGCAACAAAAGTCCCCCTTGCATTTGCAGGTTGGCGACTTGGTGGTAGTAGTGGTTGCAGCAGGACACTAGCCACTGCTAAATCCGACGGAGGTTGGCTCAGTACAAAGCTAATTTCTCCATCTCGGAGCGAAGTGTACACGAGTTGACCAGATTCCTCATGTATGAGACGAGCACGCAGTCGTTGTCGAGATTGATCATTTGATGAGGCAACTTTCGCACACTGACGGCGGATAGCTACAGCGTTTAAATTCGAGCTGCTTTTTCTTGTCACTTCCTACAAGTAATATGTTAAGAGGTACCGCTTAAAAATACAACTTCTCTTGTGAAATGACGCACTCCTGTGGCTGCCGATGTAAAATACCAATCCACAGGACTACCATCCACGAACAGAATGGTATCTGCGATATCCAGCTTGGTTCTGTCAACCAAATGAGAGTAATCACTTTAGATCACAACATGATAGCTCTCACTCAAACAACTCACTTGCGCTCCCATAGGTGGTGGTATAACCTGCAACAAGATTAACAATAATATCAGGACATTCTGCGTTGATTGCAACCTCCATTAACGTACTCTGTCCAGCGCTTCCGCTGAAGTACAGTGCTTTGCGCTACTTGTTCTACGAGATCCACTCCACGAAGTCCACTAGCTGAGCGACTTTGAATGGAAATGAACGGTTGATTCGGTGATACTCTCGAACGGTGATGTAGACCTGCCCTTGTGCGGGGTTTGACATTCATCTCAACTTCACGTCTAAGGGTGACGATGATTAAATGGTTCAGTGCATCCGAGAGTGCAGCTCGAAGGTCACAGCACCTCCAGTAGTATCACCGGACAATTCTACGGGAAGTCTATTTTCAATTGCTTTTAGCAGAAGCGTTGGCACAACCCATTCGAGGAGGGACGAAACCAGTCGATAAGCGATCACCATGACGTTTTATTTGCTCAGCGAAGGCCTCACGTACGTTGCTTTCTCTTCGCAATCTTTGATTATATGAACCTACTGTACCGGAATACTTGTCTGCAGTTGTGTGAGCATGTTTTCAGGGGCTTACGAATCCCTCAAGGTGCTCTCTCGGGTGGAAAAGGGCGTGGACACTGACACACTCGCTGCTGTTCTCGAATTCTGGTTTGGTTCATCAGTCAAACCTGCAATTTAAGTGACCGGATCGGTTAATACATGTTACCACAGGATCGTCTTGGCTGCTGCTGCAATCTTCCAGCAGTACATTGAGTTCTTCATATCATGGTAACACGCGACAAATCGAGACCAGCAAGTCTAGAAGAGTAATGCCTCTAGTTCGTGTCCTAGGTTCCCGTTCTACTACCTGTTCAAGTGCGTTTTGCTGGGTCTGTTGCTGACACCAAACAAACACGTACGTATGGGTTGCAAGTCCGCATCGCTTGCAACTAGCTGACCATGTTTGTTTCTGAAGTTTCCGCACCTCCTATTCGAGGGATTCATCCGGCCGACAGTCGTGACTATCAAACAAAAGCTCGACACGAATGTCCTCCCTATTGTCGAGTTACTCGTTATCAAGTGTGTTGTCACACTTGAGCCTATTGTCCGTTTGCCATAATGTTTGACACTTGCTGTTGCTGTCCGTCAGGCACGGTCACTGGTTCAACAATAAGCTATTAGCACGCTCGCTCCAGCTCTCGTCGGAAGAAGAACTACTGGAACTTGAGCAAAATCTGCACGTGAAGCTCTTCCAAGTCCGCGTACGTAATTCTCTTGCGAATCTTCAGCTGTGTGCTAACGATTGATTCACTTAGGAGGAAATCCGTCAAAGGCAGAGCGCCATCAAAGCTTCCAAGAAGCTAGAAGACAAATAGCTCTACTTTTCACCATTGCAAAAACGCATGCTAAGAAGATTTTCTCTGCATTACCTTGTTAATCGGACGCCAATTACGAACTTTACCACGATTAGTGGTAGAACTCGAATGTCGTGTCCGCCCGCTTGATGGCGTTCTTGTAGCCCTTGTCAAAGTCCTTGGGCAGCACTACGTACCGGTTCTTGCGCACTGCCTGGAGACCTGCTTCCTGGCAAATGGACGCAATATCAGCCGAGCTGATCTTCTCGGGACGGTTCACGTAGTCCTCGAGGTCCACTTCGTCACCAAGGTTCATTTTTGCTGTGCAGGCCTGGTAAATCAACCGCTTCTGTCGTCGGTCAGGCAACGGAATTCAATCTTACGATCCAATCGCCCAGGTCGCAGCAGTGCGGGGTCCAATGTGTCTGCACGATTAGTGGCCATGATAACCTTCACGTTGGTAGCTTGATCGAAGCCGTCCATCTGGTTCAGCAACTCGAGCAAAATGCGTTGCACTTCACGATCTGCTCCTGTCTGTGCGTCGAAACGCTTGGTAGCAATAGCGTCCACCTCGTCAATGAAAACAATAGCCGGTGAGTTCTCCTTGGCCAAACGGAAGACGTCGCGCACCATGCGTGGGCCTTCTCCCAAGTATTTCTGCACGAACTCGGAGCCGACGACACTGATAAAGGCAGCAGTGGTAGCATTAGCCACAGCCTTGGCCAGCATCGTTTTGCCAGTACCTGGTGGTCCATACATGAGGACACCACGTGGGGGGTCCACACCAATCTGTTTGTACAGGTCGAAGTGGGTGAGCGGGAGCTCCACCGCCTCACGAACCTCCTGCTTCTGAATGTCCATGCCTCCAATGTCCGAGTACGAGACATCTGGACGCTCAGACATTTGCATCATCTGGATACTCGAGTCGGACTCGGGGGAAGGACGTCCACAACAGCGTGTGAGTGACGATGGAGAGCCACAGAAGAGTTGGGTTTCAGACGTTCACGGTCGAGCGTGCTGAGGATGCGGACGTAGTAATTGGAGCCAGCAGTGGAGCCCACGATGCCGTAGTTGGCGTCCACCATCTCTAAGAATTGGCCGATCACGAGCGGCACCGACTGAATGCGTTTCACTTCCTCCTTGGCACGAATGAGCTCCCGCTTGAGATTCTTCATCTCGTCCTTGATGTAGCCCTCCTGGATGTCCAGGAACTCCAAGTGCCGCTCGAGAGACTTGTACTTGGCGTAGAGATCCCTCTTACTCTCGATGGCAACGGGCACCAGCGGCTCATCGTCTGTCGCTACGGGGGGAAGACCAATCTCCTCCATATTCGGATCTTTTCACGAAATGAACAAAGGCGTATACTACGGATTTGTGTGTAAGTTTTCATTGTAGGAACTTATTTTGACAACTGGTCAAATTTCGGCATGAATTTTCACTTTGCTCGCAAATCCAACATGAGGCCGAACGTCTTGGTCTCTCCGTTTCAAACATAGGCAAATGGATCCTATGATGAAGAGAATCTACCGTGTTTATCAGTCAGTAGGTTATGCAACTGAAAAATCATCAACTGAAAGAACGTACTGGGAAAATCACGAATACCAATGCGATGGCACCAATCGCTTCAACTTGCAAACTTAATTGTCTCGACACAAACGCAGCACAACCACGGGAAGAACCAGTGATTGGGTTTTTCCCGCACGTTCCGCTAGGAAGAGCAAAGGGACACGCACCTTGACATTCGGTAGTAGGAAGATAAAATTCTGCAGTGCTCGAGCAAACTTGGCGTTGCTCGCCCCAGTTATTTATCACCGGCTCTGGTCGAGAGCTTGGGAACGAATTTGTATCAGCGATGCAATGAATTGGCAGTCCGTAGCCACAGCAAAAGTGTTCTCGTTGCAGTTCGAGAACCATCGCACGATATGAGCCTGTGTCCCCACTTCCCACCGCACTTTTCACATAATAGGATTGCCACACCAGCATGGCACCAGCGAACTCATCGCTTCGGAAAAAAGCTTGGCACGCCCGTTTGTCCTTGTCACTGAGAGCCTCGTACTTCCCCACTGTCAGACAAATCACCTGAGCGTCGAAACTTAGCACAAGACTGGGAGCTCTGCTAGCAGCTAGAGCAACGCCACCCATGACAGTCTGAAAAAAGAGCAGCAATACAAGGAGGAGAACCTGAGCGAGCAACAAACACTTGTTCTTTGTTCGAGCAGTGGCGAATCCAAGTAATGCAGCGAAGAGGTAAAAAATGCCAGTGAAAACGAGACCACCACCGACGTCCCGGACACTTGTGCCCAGTAATTGGTGATAGTGTTGGTTATCGACGAGCAATGCACCCAACACAATGAGCAAGATCATCTGCACGACACAATAGCAACCGGAACCAGCCATGAACTGGATAAGGCTCTCCTTGTGGAACATGTTCTTGACACACAAGCATTGGGCAGGACAAACAAAGTCTGGGACTGATCGATTCACGGTCGTATTTTTATCGGACTTTTGCTCTATCAGGTGAATGCAACGGCGCTAAACTGCTTTTTGAGTACCTCCGTTTGATGCCAAGTCGATAGTTCGACAATGAGGGAAGAATTTGCCACTTGCTCACCACCATCTCGGCCGTCGACATGGCAATTGCGTTTCGGTAAGCAATCGGGGTCACGGCTGATTTCGCAGCAAAACGAGTCCAAAGCGGAACCTGATCTTTATCCTAACCACGGGAACCAAGCTCTCTCTCCATCCGTATCAGATCAACTACTTCGTGCGCTCGATGCGGAACCAAAAGAACAGGAAGCATTAGGCCGTGCATGTGTTGACAAGCTGATCGGTCGTCGCAATGCATTTACCAGTGAGCCTGAACTGCGTCTTCGGACTCAAATGAAAGACTCCGATGATGACGATCTCACTGTACACAAAGAAATTGCTTATGACAATGTTGCAGCAGAAGCGAAAGAGATCATTCGAGTTCGCTTTCAGCTCGAGACCAAAGCGGACACATTACGCCAACAACAAAAGCAAAGAAGTGAAAACAATCATCCACCTCCGGTACGCTCAAGCAACAATTTTGCAAGCAGTACCAACGCCAGTCGCAATCACACTGCATCTCAACGTCAGGAATTACGTGTTCGTTTGAATCAAAATGAGAAGAACAACCAGCAGACTGAAATGAGATCGACTAAATTACTCAAGCATAAAGCCAAACCTCGGACTATACCTGCACCACTTACAAGGATATCAAACAAAAATTCACGTTCACGACTGACACCACCACAGCAACTGCCGATGGAACATCGACATCAGCTCCTTCAACAAGCGCGTGAAGCTCGCAGATTGAAGGCCGCTGAAGAACAGACTTTGTTGCAGCTGCATAAAGTTGCTACCACAGACAATGATAAGGAAGATATCCAAGAGCAACGCCAGATAGAAGAGAAAATCGAGCGCCTCACCTTGGAGAACCAGCAGGCTGCAGCATTCGAAGAGCGCCTTCAACACCGAAAATCGCGTTTAAAATTACTGAACAGCGTTTTCGATCTTTGGCATCAATACGTGGAAAGCAAACGAAAACAAGAGATTCGAGTGGCTGCAGAGTATAACTGGCGAGTAATGAAGTACGTTATGGTGAACTGGAAGCGATATTCACATCGACAGGTGCAAGCACGAGCAGCAGATCAAGTACGTTTAAAATTGGCGAGAGAACAGCAAATGAACGAACAAGCTAAGCAATTTCATCGTTTGAAATACCTCCCAACGTGGTTTTATCGATGGACAAGGTTCGTCACGCAGCAAAAGGACCATGACGCAGCTGTGGAGGCTGCCCAAAGACGCAAAGTACAAACTGAACGGCTTTTTGAGAGACTTCAACGACAGAAAACACATGAGCACGATCATACCGACCAAATACAAGCTACTAATTCTTTTAACGCTGAAGGAGAGGAACTTTTTCAAGAGGTAACTATCCAATATGCTCCAAGCAATTGTAACAATGTGCATGTGCCTAACTGTGATGTCAAGACCTCGACTAAAATGCACCAGAATAGGCGAAGACTTGATGCATGGCCAGCTACTAATATTTGTCGGACAACATTATCTGACAGCAGTAGTCAAGCAGCATCGACAGAATCTCCCAGTCAAGTGTCTCCTCCACAATTTACTGGAACTACTTTCACACGAGCCCCCAAGCGCGTCGATAAAGTCTATAGAGCCATGCAACAGCGCGCAGTTGAACGCAAACAACGACGAGAAGAATTGAAGCGAAGGTATGAGGAGCTTGAACAGAAGAAACGAGAAGAACAGGAAGAGCAACGCGCAGCTCGTGAGGCGCTGCTTCACCAGCAGCGACTGGAGGAGAGAGCACGCATACGGGAGCGAAAACTGTCGGAAGCACTCGCACTAAAGGAGAAGCAGGATCGACGGGATCACGTGATTGCTCAGCGCCACAAGGCAGCTAAGCACAACCGTCGGCGACTACTCTTTTACTACGCGCTGCTACCGTGGCGAAAACATCACGCCCTCTGTGAACAAATTGCACGCAATGCAGCCCGATGGCACGAGCTTCGAATGTTGTATTTGCACTGGGAGCGATGGCAAGAATTCTTGGCAACGTGTCGAAAACTTCGTCGTCAACGCGAACGAGTGCAATTGAGAGACGCAGGAAGGCACTACGCTCGTTTGCTCCAACGCCGAGCTCTTCGTGGATTCGTGCTCTACCATCTGTGGTGAATCGTAGGCATCAAGCCGGATTCCGCAGCCATCAAGTTTGACGAACAGACAGTGAACAACCTGGTACATCCAGGTTGATCACAGACGGAGAGATGTCTAACCCTGGTGCATCCAAGTCAGCAATCTCCACCTGGCCAAACATTCATGGATCTTGTAGGACAGGCCGCCAGTGATCCAAGTGGAATCTCTGGTTGTCTTGCATGTTGCCTCTGATGCTGTCGTCAGCATAAGGACTGTATACTTTCATTGAGACGGAAGGGTGGTGACGACTATTCTATCCTCTCACTTTACAAACTGCTAGCTACTGCACAAGTTACATCAATACACTTGGCTACAAGTTTCCTGCAGGATCGCCACCTGCATTGCTTTGTGTTTGGTGTTGCTTCAACCTCCGGAAAACACCACAAAGAATTCTTTAGTGGGTCGTACTACTCCAACAGCGTAGTACTCGACTTGCTAGCTGAACTGCTGTCTTCACTACGTCTTCCTTGATCAAGTGTCGACGCCAATTGTGAAGGATACTACTCGTTTGTCATGTCGAAACGGCGTGCCGTTGAAACTGATTTGGATGATGATGAGTCCTGCCAACACTCTTCTATGGTACCAGTACCCATTTTTGCTCCCATTCTACCGCCGAAGTTGAGCTCAATTTCTCACGAAGCTTTGGTCAAATGGAACAAGCGGCGCAAGGAGTATGAGGCCAAGATGAGGGCTCGCTGTAGGAGTTCTGGTGAAGACTACAACCTGGTGACGCAGGGTGTTAAAGAGACGTTTGACCTAAACCTCTTATCTACATTTTGCACGCTGCGGCTTCGGATGGACGTCGTAGATGTCACTGAGGAGCGGCTAATTGCCGAAATCAAAACCCTGTTGGGAAAAGTCAAGAACGACGACCTTCCTGACATAAAGGCTCTGTTCTCGAAGGAGCTGCAGATGGATTTGAAGGAGAGTGATGTGGATGCTCGCGTACTGTCTTACTTTCAGCGCTTTACGGAAGTCGTCCTGGAGAATGGCCTTGAGGAAGTATTCTCTGGCGCTGACGGAGAAGCTGAAAAGTGCAGACGTTTGATCTCAAGCTTGGCTCCTCCCGTTCTGAAGAAAACAGTGAAGAATGCTGTCCGTTGGACCCATAAGGAGGCTGGCAAGAATATTCAAGAACTGTATACGCTAGTCTACGAGAAGGCTGTGGAGCACGAACGCCATTTCCAGCAGAATAAACGGATGAGGATGACAGCAAAAGACATGCCTACGCTGCCCAAATCTGCTAAGGATGCTGGAAAGACTGATGTTTCATCAAAGAAGCCTGCCAACGCTAACTCGGAGAAGAAGTTTACTCAACAGAAAAACGAGCGAAACGTCGAGAAGAAAACCAACAAGAAACACGACAAGCAGCCTATTACGCGTAAGGAGCCACCGTCGCCATGCCCGAAGTGCCAGGAAATGCACTGGCTCAGCGATTGCGATAAAGCGACCGATGCGGAGAAGATTGTCCTGCGGCAGAAGCTTCGTGAAGCAAATAAAGCCCGCAAATCTCGCACGAAAAGATTAAAAAAGCTGATGCCCTCAACGTCTCGTACTGTGACGATTAATGGAATTCTGGACCTACCGTGCTGTCCGGACACTGGTTCCGATCACACAGTAATTAGCAGATCACAGTGGAAACAATTACTCGAAGTTGACCCTTCGGTACAGGCAATCCCTTTGGACAACCCAGTACGTAGTCTAGCGTATGGTTCTCACTCGGTTGTGGCTACTAAGAAGGCGCTACTTCACGTTTTGATTCACACGGCTGCTGGACCGGTGCAGCCAGCGGAAGCTGTGCCTTGCCTCATTATGGATGTGGACGATGACGAATTTATCATTGGACGAGATTTGTTAGGTTCTTTGGGTATCGATGTGGATCGCCAATTGGAACAACTTGCCTCTCATGGAGATGATGAGACGAGTGGAGACCCTTTTGAACTGGAAGCTGACGAACTCCCTGGAAATCCCAACCACGTTGCCAGTGATGAAGAAGTTCGTGCTGCTGTTGAGGTTCTGATTGAAAGAGCTCTGAAACATGGGTTCCCTGTCGACAAGGTGGACAAGTTGCGAGTGATTGTGCACATGTACGATGTGTGGCGTTTGGAGCTCCGTGACGATCCGCCTGCGCGTGTCCCGCCGCTCGAAGTGCGTTTGAAGGAAGGGGCTCAGCCTTGCAAATGTAAGCCTCGCAAATATCCTCCGCATGTCCGACAATTCTTACGGGAGTTTAACACTATGCTTGTTGGCTTAGGATGGATCTACGAGAATCCTACCAGCCGGTGGGCAAGCCCCGTACTACCCGTCAAAAAGTCTCAAGAGCTAATGGACATGCGTCAAACAACGGACTATCGTGAGTTTAATTCGAGAACGGACATCATGGCTGCTGTGATGCCGATACTTTCGTTGGTAATGGAAAATGCACGTGGAAAACAACACTTTGGACTTTTCGATTTCATTAAAGGTTTCTGGCAGCTTCCTCTTGCTGAGTTCTGTCAGGAGTGGCTCTCGTATATGACAGACGAGAAGATCTATACTCCGCGACGTGTTCCTCAAGGTTGTGGTGATGCTGCGATCTACTTCCAGAAGACCATGGAGAAGTGTTTTGCTACACTACTGTACAAGCACTTACTCGTGTGGATAGATGATCTGCTGCTCTATGCGGACGACATCGACACGTACTTGGACAAGCTGAAGGAGCTGTTTTCTCTGCTGGACGAATTCGGCCTGAAGCTCAGCGTGAAGAAGTCTAGCCTGTACCAGCAGGAGGTGAAGTGGTGTGGCAAGATTATCGATGCTAACGGTGTACGTCACGATCCTACTCGGATTGAAACACTCCGTGCAATGCCGTACCCAAGTTCGGCAGGGGAGCTACAACAGTTTCTTTGTGCTATAAACTGGATGCGCGAGAGTCTCATCGACTACGCTCGCCAAGTTTCTCCTCTACAACGCAAATTGGACGAAGCTCTGGAAAAGACTCGTCGGACTAAGAGAGTAGCAGCTGGAATTTCGATTGTACTGAACGCTGACGAGAAGGCGACGTTTGATAACGTGAAGGAAATGCTAGCATCGGCTGCTACACTTGCTTTCCCTGATGACTCTGCGACTACGTGCTTGCTGACAGACGCATCGGATGTTGGTTGGGCGCTGATTGTGACGCAAGTCAAGGCCTACAACCCGAAGGTTCCTGTTCAGGACCAGCAGCACCAGCTTGTGGAATGTCTGAGCGGGAGTTTCACGGGGAGTCAACTGAACTGGACGGTGATCGAGAAAGAGGCGTTCCCGATCGCTCTCGCTTGCGACAAACTAGACTATTTGCTGCTGAGGCCTCAGGGCTTTCGGTTGTTTTGCGATCATCGCAATTTGATCCATGTTTTCGCGCCGGACGAGCATGTGAAGAAGCATGTGAAAGGGAAATTATTGCGGTGGGCTTTAAAACTGATGAACTTCAACTATGTGATTGAACACATCGCTGGACCTCTGAACGTTTGGGCCGATATGATCAGCAGGTGGGCTGGTAACCGCACTACTGCCGCTGCTACGATCAAGAGGATTCGTTCTACTCCACTAGTAGCTCTACAAGAGCAACAGCCTGAGGTGGTGGAACAGAGAATTTCAATGCTTCGCCCCTTGGACGACTCAAATTTCGTGTGGCCAACGTTTGCAGAGATTGAGTTGGTACAGTCCAGCTACGATCCACCACAAGGAGCCGAGCGTAACGAAACTGGCGTCCTCGCGGTCAACAACCGGGTTTGGATTCCTGTGGAGGCGAAGGACCTTATCCTGCGACTGTTTATCATTGCACACTGTGGTGCACAAGGGCACCGTGGAATCGCTGCTATGGTGGAACACATACGTCGATTGTTCGCGCTGGAGAACTTGCGCTCTTTGGCGACCACGTTTGTCCGCCAGTGTCGACTGTGTCTACATTCAAAAGGGGGGAATATCATCCCCAGGCCTTGGGGTGAAACGTTTGATTGCAGTGAACGCAATGGTTTGCTACATTTCGATTTCCTTTCAATGGGTGATGGCTTCGGAGAATCCAAGTACATCCTAGTGCTCAAGGATCACGCGTCCCATTTCTGTGAATTGGTAGTTGCAGACACAGCCGACAGCTCGGTGACTGTGGAAGCTTTCCTCGACTGGCATTCTCGGTTCGGATTGCCACCTAACTGGATCTCAGACCAAGGATCGCATTTTAAAAACGAAGTGGTGAGTGAGCTTTCTCGACGACTGCGAACGCAACAGGATTTCACGTCTGCCTACTGTCCCTGGATCAACGGGTCCGTGGAACGAGTGAACAGAGACATCCTCCAGGTGATCCGGACCATGATCTTGGAGTACAAGATTGCTCACCGCGACTGGGTCTACTTGGTACCGATGGTACAGTCAAGCCTCAATCATACAGCAGTGCCATCGTTGGGCAACAGAGCGCCCGTGGAGCTGTTTACTGGATTACCGTGCCCGACGCCTCTCAGAGAATTTTACCTGCCTAGCACTGGGGAGTTCAACGAGGTGCCCGCGTGTGATAAGATCGATAGGTTTCTCGATGACCTGCGCAGCAGCATTCGCTCCATGCACAAGGTGGTGGAGGATCAACGCCTGAAGCAGAGGATGCTAAACAAAAAACGAGAACGTGGAGAAAACCTCGTGAATTTTACGGAAGGTGACTACGTGTTGCGCTCGAGAGTGGACGAGAAGAGGAGTAACAAGTTGCTCGTGACTTGGGTGGGTCCGTATCGTGTTGTACGCGCTGACGCACACTCATTCCGGGTAAAACACCTCATTACAGGCGCTGAGCTGGATGTACATGCCTCTAGACTCAAGTTCTATGCAGACTCTAGCTTGGACGTATCTGAAGAACTTTTGGAGCACATTTCATCGCAAGGAATTGTATTGGCAATAGAGAAATTCAAGAGCCACCGATGGAATGAGACAATACGTGACTTTGAAGTTCTGGTTCAGTGGAAAGGACTCGAGGACATTGAGGACTCTTACGAACCGCTGGCCAGCTTAGCAAAGGACGTTCCCATCCTAGTGGACCAGTACGTGGCAGCTGCTGATCAAGAGCTCAAGGCATACTGGCAGTGCGCTATCACGACTGGAGAAACAACCTCGCAAGGACGGATGGCTGTGGCGGAGACGGTTAAGCCGACGGACAAGAACCGCCGGAAGCCCAGACGTCGACGATCACGAACACGTCCAACAACGAATGCACAAGTGCCCGGTAGAAGTCTTCCCGCTGTAGCTGCGCTGCAGACTGCAGGAGTTGAACTTGGGACTAATAACAATCAACCCGACGCGAGCACTTCGCGCCTCGTCGAGGTACAAGCTGACGAAGGAGGTGTGAGCCGACGGACTCGTTCACGGACTGCTAGAGCCGACAGACTGGTGACCATCACCGGCAGGAAGTGAACCAATACCCAAAGCTGGGGCGAAGAGCTGCACCGAGATCAGCCACGGCCAGGCATTGATCTGACTGCCAGGGTTGTGACTGGGGCGGTCGAAGCCCGGCTGCGGGATCAAGCTTTGGGGGCTGTGTGGTGAATCGTAGGCATCAAGCCGGATTCCGCAGCCATCAAGTTTGACGAACAGACAGTGAACAACCTGGTACATCCAGGTTGATCACAGACGGAGAGATGTCTAACCCTGGTGCATCCAAGTCAGCAATCTCCACCTGGCCAAACATTCATGGATCTTGTAGGACAGGCCGCCAGTGATCCAAGTGGAATCTCTGGTTGTCTTGCATGTTGCCTCTGATGCTGTCGTCAGCATAAGGACTGTATACTTTCATTGAGACGGAAGGGTGGTGACGACTATTCTATCCTCTCACTTTACAAACTGCTAGCTACTGCACAAGTTACATCAATACACTTGGCTACAAGTTTCCTGCAGGATCGCCACCTGCATTGCTTTGTGTTTGGTGTTGCTTCAACCTCCGGAAAACACCACACCATCAAGCAATAGAGTCTCGGGCCCTGGCAATACACCGTCAAACTCAGTGGAACACTCTTCGTCGCTCATGGATGCAATGGTACAAGCGTCTCGCAAATGAACACATCTATCAGCGAAAGGTACTTTTTGAGGCAGTGGCTACAATGCAGCAAGCAAAACTCCGCCGGATTTGCGCTCAGTGGCGCAAGGTCACCAGCGAATCGAAACTCCGGCAAGAACGCGAACTTGAAAAGCAACAATTGTGGCGCAAGGTGCGGGGGTGGCTCGACGAAAATGAGTAAGGTTTGCTGATGCCGACTACCGAAACAATGACAACTTCAACTTGTACGATTAGCAAGACTGACCTGTTGTTTGGACCATTACTAAAGGAATCGAGTTCAAAGTTTGAGGCACCACGTAAAGACTCCAAAGCTCGACGTTTCCATCTGTAGAGACTGAATACACTCACTCATTTTGATGACTGTCTTGTCAAAGCTTATAAGCAACAGGTTTGAGATCGCTCTCACCCTATCTAGAACCGAGCAGAATATGCTCGTCCTGCCTTTTCCAGCGATAGCATGAAGTATGTATTGGTATCACATGGATAACAGGATGGGGTATGATTGTTTTAGTAGAAGACCAACCTCCAGCTCCACCTCTGCAAGTCCTGCGCGAACTTCGCTGTACGAAGGTCTCCTCATTTTCGCTTTTGCCACTTTCCAGCAACTCACCTCACAGCACTCAACAAGTCCACGATGACTCCTTCGTTTGTTTGCTCGCTTTCTGCCGCCACGATTCTCTTCAGCGCTGTGCTACTCGCTGACGCCCACCAAGTCGTGCTTCTGCCGGCTCCGACGTACACAACTGATGACAAGGATACCAAGTATGCTCCATTGGCCTTTTTGGAAGACCAAGGCTTCGCGACGCAGGAGGACTTTACGGCGTGGCGTAAAGACAATGGTTATGACTCGCTGCGTGCTTTCAATGATGGCGCCTCGTACACTGTGAGCGACGGTGCCGATTTCACCTGCGGGTTCACAAACATCAACGGTGACGCGCAGGCCATTCCAGATGGCAACGCAATGCGTTCGACCGGATACACGCACGACGGTCCGTGTGAGGTCTGGCTGGACGACACCATGGTCATGCAGTACGATAACTGCCACGAAGTCATCAGTGGCAAGGACTACACCATCGACTACAGCTCGTGCACCTCCACATGCACACTTTACTGGTTCTGGCTGGGTGTCCGCTACCTGAAGAACGAGTACTCGTGGCAAATCTACAAGGCGTGTGTACCGCTTTCGGCTTCGACTCGACGCCTCGAGATGGCCACCAACGAGTCTGCGGTCATCGACTTCTAATTTGTTGAAAAGCGTCAAATGATAGGCACCTTGGTTGTCCTAGCGCGTTGTCAAGTGCATTTGTTGGTTCACAGTAATAAAGTCCGAAATACACGTAGATGTTGTTTGGTTGACCACAACAGTTTGACCTCGTTATTCCTGCGATTGCGATTATTGTATCGACGATGTACCTGTTTGTTTCTAGTTCCCAAGGAACTCGGCAGAGTTATTAGACTGGTTGTGCTTGACGTGGATCATTTGTATATCAATTTCACAGCATGTCAAAAATACTACTGCCGCATGGTACAAAGAGTTTGACTCCTTGGCAAACCTTTACGCCAAATGCGGCAGAACCATCTTGTCTACCACCTCAACGACTGGGTGCAGGTTCAACGAAAGCGTTGCAAACGAACAGCAAAATGGAATTGATGACTTCAAACGTAAATGTACACTATGATGTAGTGATCATAGGGTACTCACATCTCGATGGCAACGGACTCGTTGGCTGCACCCTCAAGCCTTCTAGCCGATGACGAAAGCGGGATGCACGCCTTGTACACTTGCCACGAATACTCATTCTTGAGGAATCGCACACCCAACCAGTACCACCGGAGTGTGCAAGTACCCTTACACGAACTGTAGTCGAGGTCGTACGTCTTGCCACTGATAGTTTCGTGGCAGTTGTCGGACTGGAGCACACGTGTAGTGTCGAGCCAAACCTCGCACGGGCCGTCGTGTGTGTAGCCTGTGGAGCGCATGGTTCCATCGGGGATAGCTTGTGGTGCGGCTTTTGCGTTGGTGAAGCCGCAGTAGTAGTCAGCTCCATCGGTGACGGTGTATTTAGCTCCATCCATGAAAGCGCGTAGGGTCTTGTACCCCTTGTTGCGGCGCCAAGCATTGAAGTCCTCCACGGTCTCGTAGCCCTGGTTCTCCAGGAAGGCCAATGGTGCGTACTTGGTGTCCTTGTTATCGGTTGTGTATGTAGGCGCCGGTAGCAGCACAACCTGGTGGGCTTCTGAAGTAGAGGCCAGTAGCGCTGCACTGGAGAGCACAGCGGCCATCGAGATCGACGAGAAGAAGGAAGGAGCCATTGGTGTGTGAGTGGCGAGGACACAGAGGAATGAGAAATGAGGAAGGAGATTTTGCAGTCCCCAAGGGGTCTGCGCGTTGAGGAGGCATGCCTGGTCTGGTGGTGTCGAGAGAGGCGAAGGTGCACTCAGTGATCGCCATCCGATGCGGCGGCGGATGCGAAGAGCACATAGGCAAACCATCGTGGTAATCTGAAGAGGATGGCCGCGAACTCTCTTCTACAGTCGTGATCTGGAATTGCGATAGTCGCTCATTGTCTTCAAAATGTTGGTGAGATTCCACGCGGGTGTAAAGACCTCTGCTTCACACGATGTTGTCTACTGGGTGTGTCACCCGAACGAAGTCTCGGTGACCACAGAGATTCTGAAGATCCTTTAAACCTTGCATACCGTCATCGGACTGAGAAAATGGTTCACTGATACGAAAATGACAATTGGAGAGATGGAGAGAACACGACCTTAATCCGAAACTTCATTTTGCATTTCGGCCCACGCGATCGGTGTTCACTTAGTAAGTACTCCCCGAAAGGGAGTGGGATTATCCTCGTCGGTGGTCGAAGGTAACGCTGAAAGTGTCTGCTACACGCACCAAATGCTTGGGTTCGAGTAGAGGTGTGCTACAGAGGCTTTCGTGCCGTCGTCTGTAGCAATCAACTGGTAATTGATGACGATATGCATCAAACAAAGGATCTTCATGGTAAATTTTTTTGGTGATATTCATATGAGCACATGCAACACACAACACGCAAGTCATCTCACTACTCCAGCTACATCAACTCAGGCCGTTGCAGTCTTGCCGAGTGCGACACAATTCTTGTAAACTTGCCACGAGTAGATCCCCTCGATGTATTTGATGCCGAGCCAGTACCACGAGAGCGTGCACGAATTTCCGCACGAGCTGTAGTCGATCTGGTGTTGACCGTGCGGGAATTCCGTGTGGCAGTTGCGACCTGAAGACACCTTGGTGTCATCCAACCAGACCTCGCACGGTCCATCCAGCGTGTAGCCCGAGGTCTGGAACGAGCTGTTCGTCGGGATAAGCTGCGTCTCGGTCTTGGGACTGGTGAGGCCGCACTCGAAGATGGCTTCCTCTGTCACGTGGTACAAGGACTCGTCATCCAGCATTGAACGCAGTGAACTGTAACCATGTTGGTGCATCCAGCTCTGCGCCTCGATGCTCGTGTTGATTCCCTGTTCCTGTAAATAGGCGAGGGCCATGCCCTGGAAGTCCAGGCCGTCCACGATGAAGAAGGGCGGAGGGTGGAGCACGATCTGACCCTCGCCCAACCCAGCATCTAGTCGACGCTGACCAACGACAAAGGTTGGTAGCAACACCAGCAGAAGCACAAGAGGAGAAAGACTTGGTCTCATAACGGAGGATGTGGCAATGGCGTTCTGTCGGAAGAGGCCCATGCAAAAGCGGGAAGGTGCGGCCAGATGGCGACGAATAATTGGCTCGTGCTACCGATTGAGATAACCATGGAGATTAGATTAGTCTAGACTGCAACTTCATCTGCATCTTCACTTGCCATCTCGATCTTGTAGTTGGCTTCGGTATGCAACCGTTCAATAGATGCGAGGAAGCAGCGACTCATGGCGTGAAAGACTGAGTTGCGCCGATTCTCAGCTCGATTTCCCCTCCCGCTAGGGATTTCTGGAAAGAGCGTCATTACTCAGTGCGAGTCTCTCGTCCGACCGTCAAACTTTAGAGCAGTACGAGCCTGCAATATACTGAAGCTCAACAGCCTGGCCTCCATCAATGGCTTCCTCTCCCCGTCCTTTCCACCCTAGCACCTCGCAATGACTGTTAAGTCCTACTTGGAGACTAGCAGGTTTGGAGGAAAGTAGGGGGAACTTAACCTCAGCAACCTCCGCCAGTGGTTGCACCACCACTGCTCTTGGTCACCTCCAATGTCGTGAACGACTCTGCCGTTGTCGGGTGGATGCCCACCGTGTCAACCATTTGGTCATACGTAAAGCCCAATTTCATTGCCAAACCCATGGCCTGAGTCACCTCACCAGCATTTGGTCCCAGGTAGTGGAAGCCCACAACAAACTTATCCCGCATCATATCGCAGATCACCTTCACGTAGCACGACTCCGCAGACGTGCGCGTATCAGTTGACAGCGACCACTCCAGCGGTACAAAGTTCGTGTGATAGACCTCGATGTTGTCTTCGCCGTACCGCTCTTTGCTGTCCTCTTCCGACAGTCCGCAGCACCCATACTCAATGGGGGTGAACACGGCTGTGCATACCTTTTCGTAGTCCATTTGCACTGTGGAGTTATTGTACAGACGACGTGAAAGCAGGCGTCCTGCTTGGATGGCAACTGGAGTAAGCTCCGGCGCGTCAATGACATCACCAATAGCGTAGATGTTCGGTGTTGAGGTCTTTTCATTCTTCACCCAGATACGACCAGTCTTCTCGTTCAGCTTCACACCAACCTTGTCCAGACCCAGCTTAGCGACATCCGGGTCACGGCCAGTTGCGTTCAGCACCGTGTCGAATACCTCCTCACAGCTCTCGCCATCTTCGGTAGTCCACTTAACAAGCAGTTGGCCGCTCTCGAGCTTCGTGATAGACTGCGGGACGGTCTTCCGAATAAATTCGATGCCCGACTGCACCTCCATGTACTCGCCAATTTTGTTGGCCATGTCCTGATCGAAGCCGCGCAGCAAAATAGAGCGAACCATCACCTTCACATCGTATCCCATGCCCTTCAAAAATCCTGCACACTCCAGTGCCACATATGAGGCACCCACAACGAGCGTCTTGCCTGGCTCCTTCTTTTTCATCCAAAAGATGTCATCACTCGAAATCGCAAGCTCGCCTCCTGTGCAAGTCAACGCCCTGGGACGGCCACCGACAGCGATGACCACGTTACGAGTAGTGATTTGCTTCGTGCCCTTGCGAGGATGCCACAACTCCAGCGTGTGTGGGTCAATGAATGACCCCAGGAAGTTTTCGTACTTGACATACTTGCTGCGCAGCTCCACCTTGTACTTGAAGTTAATACTCTTGATGTATCCATCCACGTTAGCCACCAACTGCTTCCAGTTGAATGTCGGTGCGCCTCCTTCACCAGACACGAGGTTCCAACCAAAATTAGCGCTGTCATGATGCATAACCTCGCCGATCAGAGAGCTCTGGTGCATCAGCTTCTTGGGGATACAGCCGACATTCACGCATGTGCCACCAAGACCCCAGGACGTGCCCTGCGGCGACGGCTTGACGTAGTCCAATACACAGACCTTCTGTCCAAACGAAGCTGCCTCCTTGGAGCAGGCCAGGCCTCCAGATCCACCACCAATCACCACCAGGTCGTAGTCATAACTCGGTTCCTCAGCGGCAGCTAAAGGGGCTTCCACTGCAGACATTGCTTCAACAGGAGCTTCTGGCTCAATATCACTAGGAACAATACTCTGGGGCTTCTCCAGAGTGACGGAAGACCGGAGAAACGCCAGTAGTTCGTCGCAGCCGCCCACGAAATTGGTGGGGTTGCTGCTCCACACAAAGGGCGACGTCACGTGGTTTGTGGCGTTTGAATGAGCCCCAAAGCTGATGCTCAAGTCATTTTGGGACGCACTGAGCCACTGTTTGAAGGCGTCACGATCCTCGAACGGATGCGTCTCGAAGGCCACGCGGTCTGGATAGAGAATCTGCATCGCTGCCGCCACTTCACGATCTTTGACGAAGGACGGACATGTTCTCCATCCAGCGATGTGGAATGTAGCCACAGACGAGTCCGAAGGCACTGCAAGCGTCTCCACAAGGCTGCAAACAGACACGGAGAAGGTTAGTTAGGATAGGACCGATGAATGGAGAGAGAGAAGGACACGCACTTGACGCCCGACTCCATTTTCTTGCGTTTGCTCTCCATCCGGATAGTGCTATATTATGGCCAGTAGAAACATTTTGACCAATCCGAACAATCGTTCGTCCTACAGTCCTAAATTAATCTAGAACAGCCGGCATTTCCACATTGGCCAGGTTTCTGTGTCCCAATGGGGAGGTTCCCACCAGTAAATCTTCAGTAGGCATCTGGAAAAAAATAACCAAAAAGCAGTACTACTGCAAATAGCGGCAGACGATGCATTTTTTCCGAGTAGCAAATTTGCTACTCGGAATTTCTTCAGTAGGGCCGTTCTTCAGTAGGCAGGAGGGAGAGACCGAGATCCTGTTCATCGACGATGGCGGAGGCACTTGACGGCGTCGGCAGCTTGCACGAGGCTGGAGAGCGTACTGTCCGTGATCCTGAGATGGCGCGCAGGTTATCCCCCGCGGAGCTGGTTGCTCTTGACTGGTTCTCCTCCCGCTTTGACGTTTGCGAGGACACTAGCAGAGAGGACAGCGATGGATTCGACGAAACCAACCTTACATTGCTGATGTCGAGCGTAACCAGCACCACCAACAGCATACCCGCCGTCTACAAACTGGAAGAAGAGGAGAAATGGTGGGTCAAACCTCGGAGCACAGAGTGGATCGAAGTCCTTGTCATCTCGCCTTCTCTCTTCGTTGATGACAGGTTCTACGCCAACTTCCGCATGCGTTACGCTGCCGATCGCGTACAAGTTTATCGTGGGCTTTAATAACAACCGGGTGATCGGCGTTACCTGTAGAGCCGATCACCCGGTTGTTATTAAAGCCCACGATAAACTTGTACGCGATCGGCAGCGTATTCTTTTTATCTGTCACTGCCTTTTCGGAGCGAAGTGTGAAGCCGCCACATAGCACTTTGAAGGTTTCGTATATAGCAGAGTTCAGGACGGTCGCGCTCTCCCCCTTATCGCGCGGCTTCTCGACTTCAGTGCGCCAAGCCTGAACGAGCTTCAGAGTTTCATCCGTAGTCCAGTTCTTGCCTCGTGCACGCGATTTTGGCTGCTCAGCACCTCCGGACGTACTCACAGGATCGCGGACAGTACACTCTCCAGCCTCGTGCAAGCTGCCGACGCCGTCAAGTGCCTCCGCCATCGTCGATGAACAGGATCTCGGTCTCTCCCTCCTGCCTACTGAAGAACGGCCCTACTGAAGAAATTCCGAGTAGCAAATTTGCTACTCGGAAAAAATGCATCGTCTGCCGCTATTTGCAGTAGTACTGCTTTTTGGTTATTTTTTTTTAGTTGCCTGGTGGGAACCCCCCCAATCGCTAGTTCTGAGAGCATCTCAATCCACGAAGCAGTTGCTGCCACGACTAACGCAAGGACTTTCATGGCACGACAGTGTAGTGTCTAGTGAAGTCTGCACTCAACAGAGAGTGAGATGCTTCTGCTGGACGGGTCCAGGAGGAACAAGGTGATACTGAAGTCATGGACATGTATGTGATTTGCTGATCGGCTTGCTAGAAACAGTCTTGATCAATTTGAAATGGAAACCTCGGAAGCAGTTCAAAGACTTGAATTCGCGTGAACGCGGACTGTACGCATTGGTACAACGGCTCTGTATTAATGATAGCGTTTAGCTCCGTGCGGGAATAATAATCGCAACGCTCTAAAATGGCCACGCCTTATCTAGTAAATCCTCAAAGACACCATCCTTCAGTGGCATTTTGAGTCCTCCCATGTTAAACGGAGTTTCGTCCCAGTCCGTGTGGTTGAGAGAATATTGTGCCAGCTTCGAGAGCTGGTTCCACATAATAAGGTCCTGGAATTCCCCCTCGCCTTCGGTGAGCTGCAGGGATGTACTACCCAGGAGATAGTTGTAGTAATACTCGACCTTAAGACTTGAGCCATCGACATACTTCGCGTCAGGGGGAGTTTGGCTAGCATAACCAACACTTGCAGACATCGACACGCCTAGAATAGTGGAGTTGACAATGTCGGGGTTGTCAATCCAGACAATAACGTACTCCCAATTGTGACGATGGCCGAAAAGCCGAGAGATTAAAGGAAGCGGCACTGCCCCTCTGCCTTTGGGGAAATACCACGCGTACATGATCGCCCACACATCGTTGACCCATTTGGAGCGAGCGTAAACCTGTGAACCAAGCGTCGAACCTGTGCACTCGCCATCCCGCGGACCGCTCCAATTGAGACCTCCGCTAATGGAACCGTCTTTTTGGACAGCAGGGTATGGATGACATCCGTCGGCGATTTTGAGCTGTGGTTTGTACTTCACGGCCACCTTTTGGTTCATGGTAACGGGGACTGGTTGCGGGAATGGTCGAACCTGATCGTGACCGATGACCTGAGCTTGAACCGCAGCAAGTGAAGTGACGGCAGCGATGAAGAGGATCCACAAGTTCATCGCTGCTCCCTCAACGATGGTTACCCGCGTTCACCACTAAGTTCTCGTCGGTGTCAGTAGCAAAATGCTGTGTGCCAAACATCCTGCAAGGACATGACCTCGTTTTATGCTGGAGGCAAGGTGTTAAAGCTCAGGCTTTAGGATTTGCTTGACTGACTCCCCGAGAATCTGGAGCTGGTCGAAACGAATGTTGGATAATCCAACTTGGATTACAACTTGTAATTTACAACTTCTTACTTGAAGTATTAAGAATTTGTTGTGCGTATGTGAAGGCTTTGAGGTAGCGACTGCAAGGCACAATGTGTTAGTCTTTATTTCCAAGGGAATTGTGCGAGCAGGAATGCGCCAGGGGTATCAAGTTGACAGTCAACATCAATGAAAACGATTATAGAGACCAGATTCCCGGATGACAGTGAAATGATCGTCACAGAATGGAAGCGGATACGAATACTCACGAATACTCACGAGTGTTTGCATCACGTGTTTGCGGATGCAACGAAACCGAGTAGTGTTCCAGAAAGAAAAAAATAACGCTGGAAAGGAGCATGAATGAGTTCTGGACGACCGGAATGCGACAAATTCGAGCTTTGGTGAAGTGTCTGAGCCGGCAACCTAAACATCAAATACGAGGCACGCGGCTGCAGCTGTGTGTTGATATACTATCACAACACCACAAGGAAGCGTCACCAAGTGACAAGTTTGAACACCACACAAGATCCACACCAGGGCCCAGTATTGGTAGACAGACTACGAAGTGTCCAGACATCTTGCAACCGATAACAACAAAGTTAAATAGATCAATCTGATTCTCTCACAATGTGTTAGTCTTCGAGGCTATCACCGGACTATTAATACCAGTGCCTTGCTACAGCTGTGACGGTGCCACTCCCATCTCAAGACAATTGCCTACTCCTAATTAATGCATCACAGATACGGATTGAAGGCTGCACTTGCGGATTCTTCCTGCGAAACAAGACCTTGCTACGGAAACTGGTTAACGTTGTGCCCTGCACAATGTACGAACAGTTCCACCTCTTGCCAAGTACACTTCAAAGGTGTTACTGTACAGTATCTGTACCGTACTTTAAGTAGCACGATACAGACTGAGAGTCGCAGAGACTCAAGGCAAGAGAGAAGGCAGTCCTATTGAATGTAAGCTTCCTGGTTAAAAAAGTCATTTGATCAGCCCATACTCGTTCCTTCACAGCCATCTCATTACATTCTTTACTAAACAATCTTTAGTCAGTTTTTCATGATGAGCGAACATAAATTATGTTCGTGTACATCCGGATATGTACGCTTCATATCCGGATTCTCCTCTACTATTTCCACTGACGGCGATGGCTGAGGCTGCGCGTGAGCTGCGTCCGCTGTACAAGAAGCTGCTGCGTCTGGCGCAGAGTCTGCCGGAGCCCAAGCGTCAGACGTCATTGGACCGGATCCGACGCGAGTTCCGCGGCCACGAGAGCCTCACGGACCCGAAAGAGTACGTGTCTTCCCATCATTCTGCTGCCTTGTCCTAACACTCTCCAGAGTGTCCGCACTCATTCAACGTGCACAGTCGTCGCTCGGATACCTCAAGATCGTCACGCCACGCTCCGAGTCGAGTGAGTGTAGCCATGTCCGTCTTCCCTCTCTCTCCCTCGTCTCTCACGACGTCCTACAGACACAGGCGTCCAGCGCTTCATCTACCGCAACGGACAGCGCGTCAACGCCGCCGAGTTCGAGGCCAAGGGCGAAGAGAACGCGCGGTGGAAGACGCAGGACATGGAGGCGGGACTCAAGCGCCATCACCAGCTGCTGCGTCGCCAGTACTTCATGGACCGCAAGAGCGGTCCCCCACGCCCCATTTTCTAGACAACAGCGACCAAATGAAGGCTTTGTTCCGTTGTTATTGCTACTGTAGCTCTCAAAAGAGTCTCGGACCAGCGCTCAGCGTGGCAGAAGCTTGTTTCGTCTGCTTCTCCACGCGAGCTGTGACGTGCGAGAGCTGGTGCTCGATGCGCTCGATCTGCTGCGTGCTACGACCAGCCTCGCCATTGAGCATCTCCGCCTGTATCTCTAGTTCCCCCAATGCTTCTGCTAGACGCTCCAAGTCACTTGAACTAGGGTCGCTCATGTTTTCCATCGCAGGTACAAGACGAGAGGGACTAGTCCCGCCAGATTGGTGAGAACGCTGAGGTGAGTTTGCTTTGGAGCTTGAAGTGGATTTGGGACGCGAGTCGTCTGAGAAGAGATGCAAAGTGGGGTTCTTGAGGCGACGTAACAATTTGTCCCCAAAGTCGAGGTCGCGGTCGATTGCGCCCAGATCCTGCTCAATTGCGTCAAGTTTCTCGCCCTGGATAACGATCTCGTTGCAGGCTTCACGACCCACGAGTTTTGCTGCTTCGATCTCACGCAGCGCTTCTGACAACAATTCCTCTTTGCTCTTTGCCAGGGTCTGCATTTGCTTCTGCGGTGACATTGCTGCCTGCGGGGACAATGAGACGTTGAAGCCGAACAGATTCTTCTTGTTTGGACTGACGCTCTGGTCAATCGCCTGGCGTGTCAGTTGGCGTTTAGCACTCAATGCGTTGCGAGTGACTTCGAGCCATTTGTTACGATCGGCTAGCGTGTCGACAAACACATCCAGCTCAACGTACCCCTTCTTCGGGGCGTGTCCAACCATTTTGAAGCCAAATGGTTTGTCAGCAGCTCCCATGACGCCGATGACATATTCGTGAGGCTCAATGCTCGACAGAAAGAAACTCCCTTTGGGTGTAGACGCTTCACCCTTGGGTGGATGGCAAGCAGTACGGCTCTCGTAATACGAGACCTCGAGGTTAGATCCATCGACGACTAGAAATCGTACGCGCCAGGACTTCCGAAAATGGCCTCGCTTGGTGACGTAGCCTTCGCACGATGTGGGCCGCGCCTTGTCACCAGAAGCAGTTGTGCCGAGTTCAGGCACCCGCAAGATGTTCATGTTGGGACTCAAGGATGGCTGCAAGTATTCAACAACCAGGAGGTTTGGAGGTGGGCTTCATGCAACTGAGTGAGCCTGATAGTCCTATTTCAAGAGGTATACAAACCAAGGACACCTGTGCAGCATCTCATATTTGCTGACTGGTATAATTGGTCTGTCAGTTTGCCTCTCTACGACGACAGGTTCCTGATTAAAGCTGTCAAGATGGAGAAGATGCAGCAACAACATCATGTGGAGGACGTGGGGAGGCTGTTGTTGCAGACTCAGGAGCAGCTACGCGTCATGCGAGAACAGATGACAGCTGCTGCAGCAGCCGTGGAGGCAAATGCATCTCCGATGCGTCACAGCGCAGTGGTGACTACGGCTGAGGTACAGGCTTTCAACGCTATCCTGCAGCAGACAGAATCGGAACTCCGGGCCAAAGCAGAGCTTGTACTCAATGGTATGGTTAACAGTAGCAGTGCACAAAACAATCAGAGTCAGAGCGGTACTCTACTTCCTGCTGTTACAGTTGGAGCTCCTCCGTCTACACAACATCGGAGCGGATACAATACAGCTAATAAACCTAGACTGACAAGGTCTATGGACGCTAGTTCAATCCCCATGGAATTCTTCCGACAGGTGAGTAGTTTTGGATGTTGGTAATTGTGTTGAAAACTGAACGTGGATCGTGTGTGCGTGTTGCAGCAATTTCGAAATAATAGTGTTGAGATTCGTCAGTCACTGATGCCATTACCTCAGCATTGGCAGCGGCATTTTCACGGTCGCCTCATGCGTAAGAAGACTACGCAGCATTGCCGTCTTTTGCCCAGTGTAAATAAAGCAGACCCCAGTGCACCAACACCAGAACTGCGCGAGGAAGATGCTAAACACGGCGTGTTGAACTTGGTCACACGTGGATTCTTACCTTCGTACGCAGATTTGACGCCAGCATTTGCAGGACCCAGCGGAACGATAGATGGTTATGGAGGTGGTGTTATGAAGCAGCGGGCAACTCGAATTTACGATCGCTCTGAACAATCAGCTCGGTCCACACCTTTTACGCAGTCTACAGGCTATAATCTTGCAGCACTCAAGTTTGATCTTCGTGCACCGCCAACGCCTCCACCGACTGTACCTGAATGTAATCTCTCTGACCCCAACACAAGAAGAAGTAGCACAATGCGGGGATCAACTGGACGAGCTCCAAACAGAGTTACGATGTCGTTTCCAGAATCTGGCCGAGCTGACAAAACTGATAGGTCTGCTCATCAGACAACGTTAATGTCTGTCGCAGTAGCTGCCTTCACGAACCAAGGCGAGAACACGGAGGATAACTTCAATGAACAGCGGGTGACGACATGTCTGACGAGGAACAGGAAAACGATAAAAATGAAAAAGACGAGGAGGCCGAGATGGAGGAACTAGGCGCCAACGTTGACAAAATTCGTGGCTACAATGAGTTGCTGGATGCGTACAGCTTACATCAGTTTTTGATTCACAAAGGGCGTACAATGAGAGATACGCCCGAGTTCATATCGTTTCGCAGAGTTGCGCAGGAAATTTGGGGAAGTGTTGAGGAGGCTCTGCGAGCATTGGAGACACTACTCACACAGTATTTCGTCCCGCTAGCGTACGTAGATGGCCAACGATTGTTATCTCTAGCAGCAACAGATCAGCCTCGATTTTCTAAGCATGAACTTTTATCCTGCATCGTGAACGAAGATCAGGTGATGTCGGTTCTGCGTCGTCCAGGCCAGCGATATAAAGGAAGAGATCGCAAGCGACGTGCTGCTACGACAATTCAAGCATGTGTGCGTATGTGGTCAATTCGCCGCCGGTATACTCGATCTCGTGCTAGTGACATCAATGCAACCAAAATTCAGCTTGCATGGCGTGCCTACAGTTGTCACACCGCTCTAAAAGCTCGGTTACGAGAGGTTCGCCGAGAGCAACTTGATAAATGGGAAACACGGATGCATAATCTCAAGTCTCAGTGGTCACAGATTGCAGTACATCGGCGTGTTGTCGTGCACGTGCCATCCTTATCGCTTGATGAACATTCGCGTCTCGGTGCTGAAAACTTTGCAGTGCAGCAAAACCTCCAACTCACACGGATATGCGCTGCTGCACTGGATTCCCACGTGGACCTGTTGATATATGTGTCGCCTTTCGAGCTCACAGCTGATGTTTCACAGTATTTTCTCAAACTCCTGCAGCTTGGTGGTCTTGTTGATAGCCGGCCTCGTGTGAAGTTAGTATTTCCAGAGCAATCAGCGCGTTTTCCCGCGCATTTTTCGCTTTCGTCATTGCTGTTGTACTCACCTCACTGCCTGCGTCGCATTCGGCATTACACTGCTGGCAAAGAGGCATACCTCGTAATGGGTTTACCGGGTAGTGAAGACCAACTGCTAGCAATGGCACTGGATCTACCGATTCTCGGTGCCCCACCTGCTCAAGCTCTACCGCTGCTCACTCGCTCGGGTGGCAAACGACTGTTGATCCGTGCCGACGTTAACGTCCCCATAGGTACCTACGAACTGTACGACGAGCACGAACTTTTCGCTGCACTCGCCAAGCTTGCTGTAGCACACATGGAACAGCCGAAGTGGTTGCTCAAGCTTGACTACGATCCTCTCGGTCTGGGTGAAGCGGTCGTGGATTTATCAGGAATGCAAGCAATGCGTGAGTTGCGGCGAGAAAAGCGGACACCTGAGTATTGGCGACAACCAGGACCTCGTGATGCAGCAGCGAAACTGATTCTTACAGAACTGGAGCGTCCGGGTATGTTAGGCCGACTTGCGACGCCCATGCACTCCGAAATCTACCCTACTTGGCGTGAGTTTACCGAAGCCATCACCCATTTCGGCTGTGTCATTGAGGCTGTTCCTCCGACGTCTACTGTGGCCTCACCAGAAACAACAACTGCGCTCGTGGAGCCGGCTTATGTGCGTGCTAACTTGTTTGTTTGCCCAGATGGCACAGTTCATGTGACATCGACGCAGAATGTGCTATCAACGGGAGGCGGGTTGAACCGAAAGACCGTAGCGTTCACATTTCCTCAGACGGCAGCACCCCATGAGGCAGTGAAGGTAAGTCTCCGCTTCTCATCCATACACGTGTTAACTCCTGACAGCATTCTATCTGTTTCAATTTCTGTAGGGTGCGTGCAACGCTACGGGGAAGCTACTAGTGGAGACCAATGTTTGGGGTTACGTCAGCTTGGACTTTGTGGTTTTCCAGGATGAAAAGAGCGATGGAGCACCACGTTTGTGGGCGCTTGCTGTGCACCCGTTCCTCACGGATTCAGCCGCTACCTTTGCATGTTTCCACTTGCTTGCTCGTGGTGTGTTGGATATCAATTCAGGTGTTTACCGCGTGGCTACCAGCAACTCCCAGATCGTAGTCAATGGAGGACGGAGTGGAAGTGGCAGCACTACAGACTTGCTACTGCGTGAAGCCTCACTGGTCAAAGGCTCACTTACAGGTGTTCCTCGCTGTTTTGTGGTGTGCTCGTATGTGTTCCACCCGCACGTGACCACCATGCAGTACACTGCTTTCTTCCATGCTTGCCGGCTGCACGGCGTGTGCTTTGATGTGGAACGGACATTAGGAACACTTTTCCTTCTAGCTGACAGTCTCACGGCAGGTGTCTTTGGTATATTGAGCATTGGAGAGACCACACAAGGCGCTCTGGCATTCCTGCGCACTGCACTGGAAGTGATTGGCCGTGAGGCTGGAGCGACTATCGAAATGACTTCAACTACATCTCGACCCGTCCCATGTGGTAACTTTGGGCAGGTATTGTCTGCTGTTCGTGCATCTACTGGTGGTGGCAAGAGCGACAGACTGGGAAAATTGCGACGGCAGCGTTAATAATGAACAAGTTGACTACACGAGATGATAACAACATCAATACTTATTTGGCACTTGGATACTCATTTCGATCTACAACTTGCCGCGCTTTAGAATCCCCACGGGTTTGTAGTCCGGGTTGGCACGCGGTTCGTGACGTGTTTGTGACCGCTGGTGCGACTTGCTGGACGTTGTCACCCTGCTACTTGCTCGCGGTGGTGCGTGACTTCGGTGGGTAGACGGCGCACTGTCGTCCGAGCTGCCTGAGTGTGAGTGACCACTGCTCGAGCCACCGGAACCGGCAGCACGACGCATCTTGCGTAGTGCGTGAAGTGCATCATCAATGTTGAAGTAGAACTGCTCTTCAGATCGAGCAGGGTCACTCAACCACGCACATAATGCAGAGCTCTCCATGCGGTATGTGCCGTGTCTTACTGCCACAACGTCCACAAACGAACGACGAAGCATACGAAGGTCTTCCGCTGTGAGAGTAAAGTGCTCCTTGGCCTGCTCCTCTGTCACAGGCGAGTACGGCCCTGCTGCTGCTCCAACCACAAGCTGCAGTAGCGGCTTTGCTTTGCCCCATACACGTGCGCGACCATGACCGAATTTGTCCTCAAAAATTTCAGCGTAAATGTCATACAACGTTTCAGGCAGCTCATTGAGCACACCAAGTGGTACGGCACCTTCCTTGCTTGCGGCCGCCATACCCGGGTGTGACAGAGCCTGCTTAGTAAACTCCAAATACGCGAAGTTGCCACCGCTCTTCTGCTTCAGCACCCTTTTGGCCTCCACAGCATCATCATCGCTGAAGTTGCGAGCGATGTCGTCGACAAGCGATGACACATCTGCCACAAAAGCACCATTCTTTGCACTAAAGTCCAGTACCGACGACACAGGAAGACGCTTCGCAAGCTTGGAGGACGGCTTCGACGACACGAGGAAACCAACCCACGTCGGAAGTTGAGGGATAACCTGCGCGAGGAATTCAAGCAGTTCGTTGCGGCCGTTTGCTCCGGCCGAACACTGATCAATTCCATCCACTAGCATGAATGTTGCGTGCATGGGCTCCTCTACAGCATTCAACGGGTCCACAAGCACCTTTCCAGCAAGAAGTAAAGGGTCTGCCTCCTCCAGGACATACTTGAGGTTGAGTCTCGCCAATTGGTTCTTGAAAGGCGGCAGGTTGTCCACAAGCTGGTGCACTATCGACAGCAACACGTTGCGTGGGCTGCTTTTGCTCTTGCGGTCGAACTGACAGCAGTGTGCGGCCAAGAGATTGGCACGGAACTGTTGAGCCACCGTACCACAGAACGCACTTTTGCCAGTTCCTCCTTCACCAACAACAGCTAGAAGAGTATCATTGCCCACATTGAATCGCGCATCAAGCCACTCCTCCACGCGGGTCAACGCCCACGTTCGCGATCCAGGCGTCAACCCACGCGCATGTGCCGCCAGCTCCGACGTGAAATCAATAAGAGGGAACATCTCGTTGATCTGTTGCGGACTCAACGGTGTTGACAAGGCATTGTCGGCTACTGGTGCCAGTTGTGTAAGTCTCACACTGGCACGAGCTGCCGGAGGAGGCGTCTTGTGGATGTTGGTGCGGGATGCAGCTAGACGATCGCGTGTGGCCGACGACGTCTTGGTGGACGTCTGACGCGTCAATGCCGCGCGGTCTTGAGCCGACAATGGGTCGGACGACGAGCTGTCAGTGGATGATGATACAGATGGAGACGAGGCCTGATGCGCCACCAGCTGCGCAATGGCTCCTTTCAGCAGCGTAAGCTCCTTCAGCACGTCGTAGCGAGTGACATGCAGCTCGTTCATGACTTCTCGTCGAATGGCCTTGACCTCCTCCTTGACCTCGAGCACCTCGGAGCGAAGTCGCTCCAACTCGACGTCTTCTCTTGCTGTTCGTGCGTTTTGAGTCGTCGAGAAGCCGTGGTACGTGCTCGTGAGGTTGTTCCCAGGCGTCGAAGCTGCATAGTTGCTGGGAGTTGTGGCTGAGAACTGCGAGAAGCTGCTGCTGACGTTGCTGACGTAACTCGCCTCTGTGTCTTCTTGCAACGCTGAGAGCGTCATGGTACCGGTATTGCCGCGGATCTGCTCCGTCGTGCGGTATTGCGGCACGTCTGAGGTCGTGGAGCGGGTCGTGCTGCGGCCGTAGAACATTTCTTCCACGTCGTCCGTCACGTTGACGGTGTCGGCGAGCGTCGTACTGCGGTCGAAGCGCACGGCATCGTCCTGCTGCTGCTTGAGCCGCAGCGAGTCTTCGTCCAACGCCCAGGCGCCTTCTTTCTTGTGTAAGCGACTGCTGCGTAGCTTGTTCTTGAGTCTGTGCATGGGTCCGACCATGATTGAATTGATATATACAACAACTACGTCAAGTACCCACTGGGGTTGGACGTCGGGAAAAGCGCAAGTGAGAGAGAGCTCAGGGGCTGAAAAGGACTGAAACCAGCGAAAAGGATGACCAGGCGACCTGGCGTTACTCTATTTACAAGGATTAGGAAATACAGTTTGGACAGGTGGTAAAAACCATACTGAAGTACACGCACGTCAAGCGAGACGAGAACGCTATAAGTGGGTCATGACATGCGCCGTCGCTACTAGCTACTGACTAACTCTGCTATAGACTCCAGCGTTAGCTAGATATGATAGTACTTGAGTAGCATGGAGTGGTGGTTCTTGTCGGGAGAAGCATTATACCACAACTAGCCGTTATCGCTCGTCGAAATTCGACACCAAAGTCGAAAGCCTCTGGCCACCAACTAGTTCTCCAGCCGGAAGTTTAACCACCACCACATTTAAAGGAGGAAGCCGCGAATTGCACCAAAACATGCCGTGTCTACTGTCGCAATTACTCCAGTCCAGAATTGTGGCGGCGAAACAGTTTGGCTGGACACAAGTGAGACGATGGCGGTGAGGAACAGGCGAACAAAAGTCGCCGCACAGACGAAGCGCCTTGACCAGGCCTAACGAACTTCTATTGCGAGGACGGGCGTTACGTAGTTGATATCGAGCCTAGCACCCGTAAAGTAGCTGAGTTTCCACTGAGCTTCCGTGCTCAGGACATGCCAGGTGGCGGGCGGTGATGATGCTGGGACTGGGGATTGCTACCAGCATCTGGAACGCTCTGCGCCGAGGCGCTGGAACGGAGTAGCGACACCTACACAGATGGATAGCATTCCCAAAGGAGTGAGCCACATGGTCATCCGTTACAACTTGCCTTCAACTGCGACGCAACACTGCAGTGCTGCGAGACAAAAGATCGCGATCGACTCACCTCGGCCTGCAAGTTCAGACACATCTGCCGGAACATCGTCACTTCATTCTGAAGACCATTGATAATCTCTGTTGGTCCACCCAAGGGTAGAAACCATACAAAAGCATCATCAGTCACGAGATCAAGCAAATCCACCGGCTCATGGCGTCGTCCACGTTGAGCACACGACATGAACACGTACCTGAGCTGCGCTGCACTTGGTCCTGCAGACTGCGGTTCGCGTGCTACAGTCACAGAGTATCATTCACAACAAACACGTCAGCAAACGGCTAAACCTTGACTTACAAACCAACGCTCAGCTACGCACCCCAAGTTGCTCCTGCACCATGAGTAGCTGCGCATTTTGCTGTGTATAGCGCAGGAGCTGGTCCATCACCTCCGTTACCGCCACCGTGCGTTTCATCTGACCATCCACACGAGTGATCGTGATGTGAGACGGCGAGTAGACAGCACCCAGCTCTGTCTCCGATGAGGACTGTGGGGTGCTAGCTGCTGTAGATGCCGGTACTGCGTTTTGTGGCTGCTGCTGCTGTTTCTGCTGAGGTTGCTGAGATTGTTGCTTCGGAGGAGACGCGACCTGGACGTTATTGTCATTACCAGATTTCGTCAAATTTACGAACTGGTACCTCACCTTCTTCTGTTGCTGCAGAGGTACAGACTGCAGAGGTACAGGCTGTGTCTTCTTTTCGACACCATTGGTCGTTGTGGTAGTCTAAAGGATCAAAACAACTGTGAATAGCTCGACCGTGAGGGTAATACGTCGTATCTCGCTCACCTTTTGCGGCTGCGACGTCGTCTTGATCATGTCTGCCAGTGAGCGCTTGGGCTCTTCCACCTGCTTTTCCTCAATTGGGCTGCTGGCCACTGGAACCTCTTCAACTGGAGATCCAGCAGGCGACTGGGAGTTCGTCGTCGTCTTCTTCTTCTTGCTCTTCTTGGGTTTGGACACTGACACGAACGCTAGATCCTTGAGCTGCGCCGTGTCACTGCGTCGTTAATCCCATACATACGTGAGTCTACAGCCACGCAGCAGAGCTTTAGCTGGTCATACCTGCTCTTCTTCTTGTTGCGCGACTTTTTCTTCTGTTTCTGCTTCTCCTTGCGCTCCTGTTGTCGCTCCTCAGCGCTGTCGTCGGCCGAGTCAAAGTCCTCAGTCACACGCAACTGGTTGAAAGCTGAAAACACGCTCGGCTTGCCGCGGGACGTCATCGTGGTCAGGGGGTCTACTAGCAATATGAAAAGTGTTTGGCTAGGACGAATATCCTACGTTACGGAATATCAATATGCTAAAAGATAGGAGCTGTAGCCATTCAAGCCAATGGCTACACAAAATTGATGATCTTTTCACTTGAAGTGGCTACCGTCTGTTTGAATCACTCACTCGTACGTGTCAGGATACTTGACAGGCACCTGGCGAGCGTCATCGGGCGACCAGAGCTTCCCTCCGGCCAGCAACTCAGTGATCTCGTCGCAAGAAAGACTCACGGACGAGATGGCGTCGAAAAGCTGTCGTGACGAGGTGTTCTTGGGAAAGTTGTGCAGTAACCGCATGATGTCTTCTGCCTCCATCGCCAGCAGCGAGTCCTGAAACAGCGACAGCAGACCTGCCAATAATTCCACGCCCTCAGTCGTGGACAAGCTCGTATTACAACGACAGGGAAGGCTTACCCATGCTGGCTTGAAAGAAAATGGTGTGCCCAGCAGGACGTAGACATCCCAGATGCGCAATGCGAGATCCAGCGGTAAACTCCGAGTGAAGAGTGTGAGGGCCCTGTCCACAAAACAACAGTATTGCCATGAGTGGGTATACACAAATACGTTCATCCACATTTCATAAGGAGCTGCAGCATACCAATCTACGGCATACATCTGCGCGTCGATACCGATATCCTGAAAGTGTGCTGACAGGACCGGTAATTCGTACTCAAGGATTTGGTTGTAGACCTCGATGTAGTGGAATGTCTAGAGTAGAACAAAACAGGTTGTTAGTCGGGAAACCCACAAAATTGATTGGTCGACACGCCACGTACTCGTGTAGCCTCCAGACGGAACATGTCAAAAAGTAGGCTCGAACTCATCAAGGCCACTAACGCCTTAAATGCAGTGAAGCTGTCCATATGAAAACACAAGGTGGCCGCCAAGTAGCTCATGCCTTGCACGTAACCCAGGTCAGGACGATAGCATATGTACGCCTCCAGCACCTCAGTCGTGCGCTCAGTACCCTCAGCACCAGGTTGAAACAGCGGGTGATGACCAAATGTGCGTGGCATATCAACATTGACGAGCTTAATGCTACGCTCCCCGTGCGCGACGAGCATTTCTGCAATTCCAACAGCATCCTGTAGCATATTCTGTACAGGTAATATGGCAGACGATCGTCTTGCTCGCTTCCGGTCGCTAATTTTCGTAGGCGGTGAGACTTCTGCGGTTGGCGAGGCTTCTGTTGCCGAGGAAATGGTAAAACTGTCTGTGACCTGGGTAGACTCCAAGTCTTCTGCGGCTAGTGGTATTTCAGTATCTCCCACAGTTGTTTCCGACGCGGATGAAGCGCTGCTCACATTGGAAACACTTCTTGTGGGTGACTCGAGCATGGCACTTGCACTACCGGAGCTGACCCTTGGTGTATCATCAACTGAGTGATCCACATCCCGCTTCAAGGATATTTCCATTAAGACAGCCTGAGCTCGAGCCTTGCAAATATTAAACAGATCTTCGTTCACCTGGAGCGTATTTCCAAGTATCCATGCCCACGCACGTCCTCGGAGCTCCTTGGGGATGCCTGCGAAGCATAAGGCATCTAATATCGGTACATCGTCCCGTGTACTACCACTTGGATGCGTGAACACTTCGTCCAACCATATTTCAGTGAATGTCCGTTTCGACTTCGGGAGTAATTGACGTCGTCGCTCCATACGTCGCTCTTTGGATGCACGCTTGTGAGTTTTCCTTCGGTTATTCTGCATCGTGACAGCTGCGCACGAAGTCTTTGCTGCAGTCGATGGATTCCGTCCTATGATAGTTGACTCGGATATTGACCGACGAACTCCTTCATAACCTCCCGGCAGCTGTACACGCAGTTCTGCAACCCATCTGCGTCGCTCCTGTTCCGTCGTCGCACTCAAGAACAACTTCCTAGATGGTGTCTGCAGCACAAACACGAAGTTCCCCGGGTGTCGCGCTTCATTTTGGTCGTCAATCTGCAGCCGCACGTCAGAAATGGGCACACCACGAGGATCTACTAGAACTGTCTGGGCAACGTTTACGACGCACCACTTGAACATCACCCAGCGTCAGCAGCAACCGCGGCTTGCGGCCAGACTTGGTTGAGTACGTCATCTCGTTCTGCAGTGGAAAGCGACGTCAGTTCCCTCAATACAGTCACGAGCAGCGAACACTTGCCTTCGTGAGCATAAAGTAGCGAATCCGCCAGATCTTCAGGTGTTTGCTCTGCAGCAGCAGCGCGTCAGACGAAGTCGAGTACAGAGTCAACAATACACGCACCTGCTTGTGGAGATAACCCTGCAGGACCAACTCGTGCGGCGCCACGCTCATGGCCGCTTGTCCGTAATCTGGCTGTTATGATAGTCACATCGAAACAAGTCGGTCGGAATTCTATTTCCGCCAATCGCCATCACCGTAATCAGTATTCATGTGCACCACACCATGCTTGAGAATTCTTATCGGTATACAAAGGCCAAATCAAACGTAAAGCTCAATAAAGATGCGACCAGAGGTGGCAGCGTCTCACTCTGCGTCGGCGCTCACGTCTCCTGCCAGTAGCATCCACAGCCGCGTGCGTCTCCTCACGAGCTCCATCACTCCCCCTTCCTCTGTCGACGCAGGCTCGAGCAGCTGGGTGCTGCCGCCTCTGATTCCCCTGCCTCGCCGCTTCCTGCCCTTCCACTTCCGCGAGGACAACAACCCCATGATGCACTTCCAGGACAGCGCTGACAACGCAGACGCAGGACCCACGCAGCAACCAGAGGAGATCGATCTCACCGTCTCGTCTTCGGAAGATGAGGGCGGTGCACAGGACACAACAGGAACAACAGACGACGTCATCGAGATTCTGGAGGTCTCCGAGACCACTGAGAGGCCACCGCCGGCGCCATTGCGGAGGAAACGACGTCGCCCTGTACCAGGACCTGCATCCAATAGCAGCGACGTGCTCGTGATCAAGCGCCAGCGCGTGACGGACGTTGTACGGAGCACTGAGTCCACGGATGTCAGTATACAGAACAGTGAAGTGGTGGAGGAGTTTAAGCGACGGCTCAAGTGCAGCATCTGTCTAGACGTGCTGGAAGACATGACTTCCACGATATGCGGCCACGTCTTTTGTGCCGGCTGCATTCACCAAGCGATCCGCGCCAGTGGCAAGTGTCCGCTCTGTCAGCGTCGTCTACATTTTAAGGACACCCATCGCCTCTTCTTTTGAAGAGGTTGACAACGACAAACGGAAGAAATAATGTCCAGACCAAGTGTATTCTTTTATTCTACGTGTTCGGTGCTAGAATCCCACGGTTGCATCGCCGTCACGTCCTGGTACACGCTCGCGTGTTGTTACTCGGTCGTCGTAGAAGTGGTTGAAGTTTAGCCGGAGCAGAAGACACTACGCAGTACATGGAATGCAGACAGAGCACAGGTGTCAGCACATTAGAGCGATAGCCGTGTCTTTCGCTATATACTTCAACTATATCTCTAAACCCACGCGTGTATGCGCAGGACCAGTAATCATAGCAAGGGCGAATAGCTCACGTACCTCTGAAAACTCCCGTGTGTTTCGTTCTGCATCGCGAGTGACACTTTGCAGGCTTCCTACCAGAGCTCGGAGTGCTGTGTTGAATTCATCGCACAATGTGCGCATACGGGTCTCATCTAAAGCTCTACTCGTCACTTGCGCTCGCACAAATCCTGTCAAGCTCCAAGTTGTGGCGAGCGTGTCTAACAAGGCCGAGTGGATCTGTCAACAAACGGGCCCCGTCAAAGCAGATCCATTCAGGGATTTGAAGAGTACAAGGCTTACCGCTTCAGAGGGTCGGTCCAGGAAGCAGCAGCGAACTGCAACTGATACGTATTCCTCGTGACAGTGCCGTAATTCCACCAACGTTGTCGCTTTCTGCGATGCATGCTCTAGATCTGTCCATGCTGCCATCAGCACCTGTCGTGACATAGTCCATCAGTGGATTAGCACTTCAGATAGCATGTTCAAGACTGCTATCAACCTTCGTTGCAAAAGCTTCGTTGAAAGCTCGGACGAATGCCTGCATCTTGTAAACTACACTTCCACATAGTCGCTCAAGTTCTGAGGGTAGTTGCCCCTGTCGGCGGATCATGCGCAGCATTCCCCACACACCTCGCATTTCCAATGATGTCAATCGTATGTGAAGAAGAAAACGATGCATCTGCTTGTACTGGTCCAGCAACTTGGAAGTGATCACCAAACCCAACGGCCACTTGACATCGTACACCAATGCGAATTCACCGAGTACACTCGGTACGGCTGGAGTCATCGTCAGACTGTCTAGTACTGCAGTCATGGTAATTGACTCATTATTGAATGACATCTCATGAGCCTAGACCTAAAAACTTACCTTGCGATAGAACCGCAGTCGTTTCGTAGTGGAACCTTTGTGCAATACTATCCAGCTTCACAGATCCCTCAATCATAGCCAAAGAGAGAGCTGATGATAATTGACCTTCAAGTCCCCAGTTCACACGAGTGACCGAATTCAAGCCATGAAGGAAGTCGCGCGCGAAGATATCCATGCATAGCCCTTCTGCCATCAGCATTAGTCTACGTAACCACCGCAGATGCTCAAGCACACGCAGCGAGTTGCGAAACCAATCCAATGCCACTTGCTCTAGCTTCTCGGCAATGAGACGGACGGGTCCCTCCACACAACAGTCGACAATCGATGTAAATGAAGTAAACTCGACTGCAGAAGTAGTCTACAAGTACAACGAGAAGATATCAGTGGTTATGCCCCAAAGTTCCGGGTATCACGACTCGCGACAAACGACAGTGATTGATTACCTCTGTTAACGCCGACGCTAGCACCTCGTAATCCGCTTGGGAGACAGTCGCCAAAAAGAAAGGGTGTACAGGAGGAAGTGATACTCGCATAGGTTTTACTGATGTTCCCTCATCTCCATTTGATTCTGTTGGCAACTCCTCAACACGATCAACTCTTGTTGCGATTTCTTGTCCATCATGGATTGCGTTCTGCATTTCAATTTCACTGGCCTCCAAGAGTGGCTCGCAGGGTATAATTTCATCCATTGGTGCACCAACAGCATTGCTGCTATCGTCCATCTCAACGTCATCTGTTGCACATATCACCACAGTTCCTTCCGAGTGAACGCATTCTTTGAACAGCTTCTCAGATCCGCCGTACAAAGTTCCGTACATATCGGCACCACTTCCTCCAGGTTCGTTTAAAATCCGGATTCCAGTTTTTTGCGAAACCATTTCAGTGGATGCTGAACCGTTGAGAATACCCGAACTACGGCTCCCAGCATCCTTGTTCACTTTCACTGAAGCTTTCCAAGCACATTCTTCAATCGATGCAGAAGTACGACTTCTGGTTTCCTTATTAACTTTCACTGATGGTCTCCAACCGTCTTCAGTGGAAGTGGAAGTACGGTTTCCTGCCTCCTTATTTACTTTCACAGATGACTTCCACTCAGAAGTTGCACCTGGTGTCATTGGTACCCCCGATTTTCCTGTAATCTCGATGTCTGACGTTTTTGGTTCTCTGTCGCCATTTTCATCAATCAGAACATTCACCACTTCCTGTTCAGTTGCGCGAATTACACGCATGCTACTCCGTTTTTCCATTTCTAATGCCACAACAAGCAGTTAGTAAGCGCAGCGTTAACAGTACTTTCGTGAAAGCATTGTTACCCGATGTCCACGCAATCGCTTCGTTCGCATGAAGACTTCTAAGCTGTTTCTTTGCATTCGATATGCGTATAGCACGATCACGCCGCCACTTCATGTAGTCATGTCGCTTTTCCGCATCATTCATCAACAGCGAGTATCTTACCAACAAGCCAATCCATAAACTTGTGTGAGACTACGAACCAATGCATGAACCGTGGCTTACCTTTTGAAAATAAATTTACGACCGTAAGCATCTTGCTCTCTTTGAGCTTCCTCCATTTCAGCAAGTCGTTTCCTATCGTCAGCTTCTTCGTGTCGCGCTAAGTCAAGCTGGTGCTGCCTCTTTTCCAGAACTTGCAGGTCCAACATGCTCCGTTGCTGCCATTGAGAGTTTTGTTTTGCTTCAGCCTATTTAAACAGCACGGCTGGACTCAGTATTTAAGATCACAGGGAAACGCATATATCAGCACACTTACGTCCTCGTGGATGAAATACCTCCTTGGACTCTTCTCATCAGTAGCACAGCTTTCCTCCAACGGGCTTTCATAAGTTTCTACTTCATCTAGAAGATGGTTATTCCCAGTTGATGCCATAGCCTCGGCAATTGTCGATTGCCACTTCTCTGCGTGCCTTGTAGCATTGTGTCCACGTGTAAACATGACTAAAGATTGCATGTTTATCTGACAGCATATAGGCATTGGTCAACTGTGGTCACACCCCAGCAGTAAGTAAAAGCTATTACGACGTAGCTTACCAACGGATGTGTAGACGCAATCGCATTAACGCTTCGAAGAAGCGCTTGGACATAACTGATATGGATAATAAGGGGGCTGATTTTCCCAGGAACTTTGGCAACATCTCGGCTCCCTCTGCTGATAGTTTCTCACTGAAGAGACCATCCCCCCCTCCTGCACCAACTTTAGTGTGCAGGTTTCTACTCCATACAGTAAGGTGAAATTCGTCCTAGCTCATCGGCCAACAAGAACACGTCAGTAATATCTAACAGATAATTTCGATCCACGACGTACAAACGGATCTGTCGACTCATTCACCCTTCCCGTCGAAATTAGATCAGAAAGCACAGCTAACAAAGGTGAACACGATTTGACAAGAAACCAAGTCACCAGGTCTAGTATACGCCCTGAAGAATCCTCCGCACGTAGCGAGGATACGTGATGATATAAACGGTTGAGCAGCGCGATTCCACGAGGGAATTTATCTAAGTGGAGAGAAAGAAGCATTAGATCACGCTCAGTTTTCAGTACATATAAGCGCAAACCTTCTTGTAGCAAGGGCCAAAATGCATGACCATCGCAGCTGTAGACTTCGCCAACAATTTCTAAAACGCGGCACACCTTGCGAGTCTTACATACTAGCTTCGTGACAGATATAATCTCATCTTCTTGCCCCGCCTCGCCTGATTTCAGGCATTCCTGCGCAATATTTTCTATATAAGACTAATTTCAAACAGCAAGTTAGCTGTTTGAAAACATGGCACTTCCAGTGTAATAACATGACAACTTACACGATGTGAGGACAGGTACAGTTGAAGTGCGTCTCCCATGGCTTGAAGGGTCTTCCCTCCTCTTGCAGGGTTCTGGGAGTAGTAGACAGCTAGCAGCTCTAATCGCATAACTGTGGATCCAGCTTTCTGAAATATCTGTTCACGTAGCGTGCGTAGTAAAGTCAACAAACTTGAAGTACAACAGATAATGTTCGTTTCGGTATGATGCTAAGAAGCAAATCGTACCTCTAGCACGGACATCGTGGCCGATACGGTTGTGTTAGGGAGTTTCACCCTACGCATTTCAGGTAATTGAAATGTTGCTGATTCGAGATCTCGTCGAAAAATTGTCGATTCGACCCCACTCAATGCGCGTAGCGCATCCTTCGTAAGCACGCCCAGTATCAGTGCGCCTTCTTTGCCAGGTACAATACATTCCTAGCCTTAACTTTACGCACCTCAATGAAGTCTTCTTCATGGATTTCTAATGGTGTTTCTTCGACGAAATTCCTGCAAGAAAACGCATCAGGAATCACCAGATCACGCAGTGACCGCTTTCCTCTCCGGACTAACGGTTTTGCGTAACTTTCATGTAACCCCGTCCGATCTCCCATGTCTTCCCACGCGTATGTCTGTGCTATCCAGGGCTCAGAAATATCAATAGAGCTTTCGGATCCCCATGAGGAGTTCTCTGTCAAACTGCTCACTTCTCCCCATTCGGCCTGTTGTACACGTTCTCCACAGTGCACTTCCTGTGTGCCGTCATAGAAAAATATCTCTTTACTCGGCGACAGACGTTTTCTTGTTTGCTTCCCGGGCTTCAGTGTCTTGAGAATGTTAATATTGGTATCGGAGATCAAAGATTGTCCATGACGCTGGCGCTTAGGAGTGTCACTGTTTAACGAGAACAACACATTCGTCATTTGACTAGTACGATCCGAGCAAAAGAACAACTTACGGCAGCGTGAAGCTAGAATCTAACTCGGTTTTGGCCGCAGGGATACCAGGGAGACCAAAGAATTGATTAGTCTACATGTACGTGTACCAGTTAGTACCTGCTACTGAAGCTCTCTTAATCACTTACCTTCTTAAATGGCTCCATAGTCAGCAGTTCTTTATTTTCAGAGGTGTTGCTGTCAGGACACCATAAACTATAATGTTGGCTTGAGATGCCATTGCCAAATGCACCGAACAAGTCTTGTGAGAAGAGCCTACGGAGTTATCAGACACTTATCAGTAAGGTTCTAACCGCTGCCTTCGACACAACACTCACGCTTTCTCTTGCAGTGGCACTGGTGCTTTATGAAAGAGTGCTCTCGAGCGCTGCACCATCCCAACGTCATTCATTCGAATACGGTCGCCCACACGTTTCTTGGCAGCGGCAAAAAACTACGAGTAGATAGTCAGTACCATGTAGCTAGCAACGACAAGTAAGAACATCCCACCCTACCATGTCAGATTTTCCGTTCGTCACCTGCATGGGGTCTTCAAGCACAAACGTCTCTCCGTCTTCTCCTCCTGCAAGTGCAACCAGCAGTCGCATTACTCCGTCCATCGGAACTACAGAACAACCTTCAGCTTCGTCTTTCCCATCGACCCAGACTCTCAGTCTCACCTGCTGTCTCTGTGCTCTGGTTTTCTTGTTCTTGGATGCGCATGCAGCACTCCACCACTCGATCCATGCGATCCACGACGTCCGCTCTGTACAACAAGTGAGCCTCCATTATGACTAGGACACTGGTACATCACGTACACATCTGCGTCTTCACCGCACAACAGCAGTTGACCACGTATCCTTAATAATTCGTGCTGCACCGAGATGTCCGCGTCCTCGCGCTAGTTCCAGCACATTAAGCAACATCAGCGTGAGTGACAGGTGACTATAGCGGCACGTACGGGGCTCAGAAGACGCTGATAAACTGGCAATATGCGCCGGAGGTCACTCCGAGACTCACAGCAGACGTGGGAACGCAGACGCTTCAGCAGATCCACCACACCAGCCTCTGAGGCCGCCGCCATCGGCGCCGTCGACATCAAGTTCTATGGGTGATAAGTTATCCGGCTATACGTAGTTGTAGTGTGCACCACATAAATGGCTACATTCCACTTGAACTAGAGAACAGTCCTAACGTTGCTGTATTACACGTAGAAATGACTTATTGGTTAGTCATTCTACCTACTCGGAAACGGCCTCCGCGATAGCACGCGCCCACTGCTGGGCGAGATTGTTGGAATCTTTGATTCGGATCGTATCTGACCGCTTTGAAGCACAAAAATGGTGTCAGCCAGGTGTAGTGCTGAGTCACGCAGTTGCTACATACCGATACAACGTCGAACGTATGCGGATCGATTTCGTTCACAGTGGTATCTGGTGTCAGAAATACTTCGCGCTTGAAGCGGCCAGACCATGAGCTAATCACGACCAATCGCGGGGCGTCAGTGAGGTAGAGCTGTTGACACAGCGCACAGTTAGCACAGCGACTACAAGGCTTCCAGTTTGTAAAGACATCATACATCTCGGGTGCGGCTAAACATCTTGGAATGGATCTTTACAGTGGATTCAAAGCGGATTTGCTCATCGTAGCCGATGCAAACTGGTCGGTTCCTCTGCAGCGAGCTACTACTTCGAGAACGCTTGGTGCTGAACAGGACAGATAAAGTCGCTGGGTAAGATTTTCGTGTCATTTCGCAATGTCCAAGCGGTACAACAAGTACCTGAACTCATCCGACGTGCTTTCGGAAAAATCGTCCGAAAAATACTCCGCAACAGTCCAATTCTCGGACGCCCCATCCTGTTTCATCGACATAGGTTAGCGACGCTGGCCCGTTGCTACCATTCAACGTTGCTTCCGTACCAGCTTGGGCTCCGGCAATACTAGTTCGGGAGGATGATATGGTGGTGCTTGGTCACCGATATCGTCCCATTCCACACCTTCGAAGAACGGGTGATTCTGGGTAATTGCCACATCGTTAGATACTACCTACACAAAGAACAACCACCTAGACAAACCTTCAGCTCGGCATAACCCTCTTCACTCTGCTGAGCTCCAATGCGTTCATCAGGGTCCTACGAGCAGAGAGATAAAAGCGGCTTAATAGTCTTAGTTGTGAAGCTATCCCAATGAGTATTGAGCAAATACGTGGTACCTGAACAAGGAGTTTGCGAATCAGGTCCTGCGCCGTCTCGGGGACACTGCTGGGGAACTCGAATTCATCGCTCGAGTGGTTAATAATCTACAAAATACAGATCATCAGGACCACCACCAGCACATTGGCATGGTTCCAAAACTACAGCCTAACCACTTGGAAAGTCAGATAATCGTTTTCTCCAACGAACGGAGCGCGGCCAGTGAACATCTAGAGCAAAATCTGTTATGACCTTACATTTCCAGTTCACTCAGCAGAACATGCACGGACCTGGAAAATTAAACAGCCCATCGCCCACAGATCGGCTGCTCTTGAGGCCGGCTTGTCGTGCAAAACTTCTGGTGATACGTAAGCAGCTGTGCCGCAAAACTGGCATACGTCGCTACTTTCTCCATCTTGGTCCTGCGTGAACAATACCAATAATCAGCACCGATAGTGACATGGACAACCACCATTTCTAAACAGGAAACTATTGAGGAGGCACTCTTACCTTTGCAGTGCCGAAATCGGTCACCTTCAAGTGACCTTGCTCGCTAAATACGATGTGCAAATAATCGTTAGGCTGAAGCCCACAGGTATACACGAAGACTGTGATACCTGAGGAGCAGGTTGTCAGGCTTGATGTCACGATGGACGACATGCTACAACAGGACTCATCTTAGAGCAGCACTTGGGAAATAATTACGTCTGAAAACGAGCAGTTCCTTGAAGATACCTGAGAGTGCATGTATTCAAATGCATTCACCAATTCTGCCATGTAGAACTGCGTGAGTCCGAATGGGCATGCGGTATCCGAGATTCCTTGCTCTTGCTGCTTTTGATACTCTTTGCTGCTCAAGATAGTACAAAACAGGTAATGAATGCTCATTTCACCAGTTTAGATTAACTAGCGAGCACGCACCTGATGAGTCCAAAGAGATCGCCACCGCGGCAGAGTTCCATGACCAAGTACAAACTGTGGTGGTCCTGGATACACAAAACATGAGACGAGGTGACCAGATGGCTGTGCGACAGGAGTAGCCGCCTTACACGAAAGCTGCAGTAGAACTTGACGATGTTTGGATGCGAGAGGCGCGACATCACCTTGCGCTCCGTGAGTACGAATGCCGTCTTATTCTCCTTGCGGATGAAGCTCTGGTCCATCACCTTCACGGCAAAGTCCATGTGATTCTTCTTCATTTGCGCATGGAAGACCTGCCCAACAGTCCCAACGTCAATTCCATTTCCACAGACACGACGACAGCTCACCTTGGCGTACGATCCCTGTCCCAAAACATTCCCAAAGAAGAAGTCGCTGGCCTCAGGCGCCGCGTCGAGGTGGAGCGCGTGCGCCGGCGTCATAGCTCTCCCCAAGCTCGAGCTGGTTGTCAAGTCGCTCGCAAATAAGTACAATTCCATTTTCTACCAATCCCAGCGACTTGTGGACAATTCCTAACTTGCTAAATACTATTGGCTGAAATGAATCTTTCACTCCCTCCGTAGCTCCCCAGCCAAAAGTCAAGTCGGAAGGTGCAGCCAGTCCCCTCCCCCCTCGCCCAACATGGTGTCGTTCGCGTCGCCGCTGTTCTGGCAGATCAACTACCTGGTCACGAACCTCAGCAAGAAAAACTTCAAGTCCAACGTGGCGGAGCTCAATCAGGTCCCGATCTTTTCCTCTGCGTCTCGCTCCCTCGGTCCTAACATACTGATTCTGTCTGTATCCTCGCAGCTCGTGGAACTCTACGGAGAAGACGCGCGGATCTTCCTCCTCAACTGCCTCGTCAAGGACATCGACTTCCGCGACGCACGAGGCCAGAAGGACGCTCTGAAGATCCAACTGCTCACGCACGAGGTCGCTCAGGCCTCATCGCGCCCAATTTCACCACTTTCATCTGCGAGGTGCGTTCGTCCTCTCTCTCCCTCTCCCCGTTTACCTCATTTTCACATTTTCTCGGCTACAGGCGATCGAAGGAAGCTCGCCAGACTCTGCAGCTGTGACTGGACGTCATGTGACGGAAGAATTCCTGCAGCTCTTCTGCAAGACGCTCAAGCTTAGCCTCCCGCAGCAAGTGACTGTCGGTCTCGCCTTCGCGCAAGGCGAGAACCCTGACAGCTCGGCCCAAGCCATCCAGTTCCTACGCACTAAGATCCCCGAGATCTCGTCCTGCGGCGCCAAGCTGCCGTCCGACGTGCTTCACTCGCTCGTCTTTGTGCTGCGTATGAAGAAGGAATTCCACGCGGACATTGCAGAGACCGACTCGTTCCTTGCCAGCATCTCGGCGGCGCACCCGAACGACATGGGTTCACTCGAGATAGCTCCATTGACAATGGGCGACCCTGAACATGTGGACTGCGAGCCTCTAACTGACTCGGACACGCTCAGCAAGCTCATCTCGGATGTATCTTCGAGCTGTTTGTTCTATGAACTGATGGAGGATGTCGGTTACTCATGCACGGCATCCCCGCAGGCGTTCCGCACGCTCCTGGCTGAGGCTGGGCTGGCGAAGGCGCCCACCATCCCGCCGGCTCAAGCCGCGGGTATGTTGGCGATGATTTCGCGGACCTACACCGGCCTGGATGCCGAGAACGGGGCAACATTGATGGCGAACCTAACAATTGACTTTGAAGCGTCCCCAACGGACGAGACAGCTACCGCGCCAGTGCGGGAAAACTGGGATCTCGAGGTTATCGCAGATGTGTTGCAGAAAGACTACGGCTCTATCAAATGGACTAAAGTTGCGGAGAAGTTGGACCGTGCCGACCTCAACATTCAGACTGTGGCTCAGCTGCGGGTCCTCATTACAGCGTTCCAACGGTTCTCGCAAACCGAGTTCCGTATCACGACATTGTTACGGCCATGGAAGAACAGCCGTGCCCATATTAGCATTCTGAAGGCAGCTGTGGAGGCACCACCGGAAGTGTTATCGTTCGCCGAATCTCCGCATAAGCTTGCACCATTCGAAGGTGCTGATGCTTCAGCGGTCCCCAAGAATGGTGTATGGTTTTCGCTGGATGTAGTGGAGACGCTATTGCAAGTATCAGAGCAAGATTGCTATGGCGATGTTCGCAAGCTTTTGGATGGGGCCATGAAGACGTGTCCAGACGTTTTGATCGCCAATCTGGCTCAGGCCTCGCCTCGTTGGAATGCATTGCGCGACGACATGTTCTCGGAGCTCTTTAGCACATATATCATGGGCCGCCCCAATGCACCGCTCATCATGCGTCATTTGTGGTCTGTGGCGCCTAAGCTCGTGTTGTACGCGAGCGTCAAGTGTTTCTACGCCGCGACGGCCCCGCACATTGTGTCACGACTGTTCGCACTCTTCCGCAACACGGGCGACGCTTTCGCATCCGCCATCCACTCCAATTACTTTTCGTTTGCTTTGGCACTCGCCACCATGGGAGCCAATCACGACGTGCTAAACTTAGAGACGTGGCTGGTGGAGCGCCTCGCCTCGCAACGGACGGCGTTTGCGACATCATGCTTGGCCTTCGTGCACCGCAACTACGCTCGCGCAGTGCCTAAGAGCAACATTACCCCTCAGTCGAGCCATGTGCTGTCTATTGAGTCGTTGGCGACTATTCTTAAGTGTATCATGGCCGTTCAAGGGGCGCTTCCCGTTACAATCGCGCAAGAGCTCAAGCGCATTATAACGCTTTGTATGGAGACTCACCCTGTTATCTCAGCCTCCACGCGCCCAGCCGGAGAGGCTGGCAACCCGCACGTACCAGGTGTGGTTGTGGCAGCTGCTGGTATTGCTTCCGGAGCTGCTGCTGCTGGGGCTGCAGGCGACTCTTCTGCAAGTGGTGGCGAAGCGCCAGCATACACTGCAGAAATGATCGAGGAGCAGGCAAATGCTTACTTCCAGCAGATTTACACGTCGGAGCAGAATATCAATGACGTTGTGGCAATGCTGAAGCGCTTCCAAGGCTCTCGTGACGAGCGTGAACGACAGATTTTCTACTGTATGATCCACAACCTGTTCGATGAATACCGCTTCTTCCCTCGGTATCCGGAGATGGAGCTTCGAATCACTGGTGTCCTGTTCGGAAAGCTGATTGAACACCAAGTCCTTCCACCCAACTTTCTACAAACTGCGCTTCGTTCTGTGCTCGAGAGTCTTCGTGAGCCTGTGAACTCTAAGTTTTTCTTCTTTGGCGCCTGCGCATTGCAGCAATTTGTACCGCGGCTTCGAGAACTGCCTGCATATTGTACGAATCTATCGCAGATCCCCCACTTACAGCACGCATTACCGGAAATCATGCGGCAAGTGAACCAAGTTACTCGTTCAATTGCAGTTTCAGGGCCTACGTTGGATGCTAGTGCTGGCAGTGGTGGTGCATTACCCTCCCTGGGTGGCTCGCTGCCACCATTAGGGGGTGGATCTGAAGAAGGTACTTCAAGACTTGGGGCTAGTGTTGGCTCACCTCCGCCCGAAGCTGTTGCGAAGGCTCAAGATGATATTGCTTTGGGTATCCAAATCCCATCGTCGATATTAAGTCGATCGGCTGGCCCGTCGTTAACATCTACGTCGCCGAAGGCGCCAGCTTCGTCACCACCACCCCCTGCCCCCGCACCAGAATTGAAGGTGGATCACATCTTTCACGAATCGAGTAAGGTGGACGAAGATGAGGTGGTCGAGCAACCAGACGAAAATGTGAAGGATCGCATCCACTTCATTGTGAACAATATGTCCATATCAAATCTCGAGGCGAAGATTCCAGAAGTGCGGAAGATGCTGCTACCTGCTTATCATGCGTGGCTTGCAAACTACTTGGTCGTGAAGCGTATTTCGACGCAGCCCAACTACCACACGGTTTATCTGATATTTATCGAAAAACTCATGCGCCCGGAACTCGAACATGAAATTCTCAAGCGTACCCTACAGAATGCCCGCAAACTGTTAACATCAGGAACGATCACGACTAACTCCCAGCAGCGTTCCTTGCTGAAGAACTTGGGTTCATGGCTTGGTGTTTTCACTCTCGCACGCAACAAACCTTTACTGCAGCGTGACTTGGACTTGAAGGAGTTACTCTACGTTGGCTACGAGACTGGTCATTTAATCGCAGTGACGCCCTTCGTTGCCAAGATCCTTGAGGGCTGCAAGAAGTCAAAGATTTTTAAGCCACCCAACCCTTGGGTTATGGGGCTTATCCATGCCATGAGCGAAATTTATGATGTGCCCGACCTCAAACTTAACTTGAAGTTTGAGATAGAAGTCTTGTTCAAGTCGTTTAAGCTTAATGTGGAGGATCAACGTAAGGCACAGCTACTGCATACGCGTCGTGCCCCTCCTCGCACGGCAAACCCCGACTTCAATGTCAAGGTACCCAAGAATGCGATGGTGGGGCAGCGGTCTGCCACACCACCGCCTGGATCGGGAGTCAAACTAGGTCGACCACTGACACCGGGAAAAATGAAAAAATCAGGCGAGGGATTCGCACCGGCCGGCAGTCCGACTGGAAGAGATGGCGTGGCGGGCTATGGGCTTGGGACAAACAATGCTGGCGGATCTGCTGCTGCGGAGTCAACGGTGATCCCGAACCTGGCGTCTTATGTCGCAGTCAACCCTGAGCTGCCGCTACGAAATGTGAACTTGCGCCGCCTGGTTCCTCTAGCCGTGGACCGCGCAATTCGGGAGGTGATCTCCCCCGTGGTGGAGCGCAGTGTTACAATCGCGTGCATTACGACTCGCGAAGTCATTTTGAAGGATTTCGCTACGGAGAGTGATGACACGAAGATGCGTAAGGCGGCTCACCTGATGGTTGCTTCGATGTCAGGATCATTGGCGCTAATCACGGCGAAGGAGCCGCTTCGTAATGCCATTGGCACTCACCTCCGTGCGTTACTCCCTACCAGCGCTGGGGATCCACAACAGCTTGAGCACGTGATCCAGGTCTGCTCCAACGAGAACACAGATCTGGGCTGCATGCTTATTGAGAAGGCGTCTTCTGAGAAGGCTATGCGCGACATTGATGAGGCTCTAGCAGGTGCTTACGCGTCACGCCGGCGCTACCAACAGCAGCAAGCCCAGTCAGGCAAGGCCCCAGGAGCTGATGGTGTTCACTTTTTTGAGGGTAGTGCCAGCAGTACTGCTGTTGCTGCTTCAGCAGGTTCTCCGGGTGCTCCCAGCGGTCAGTGGCCTGCAGCTCTACCTAAAGTTTTCAAGCCCAAGGCTGGCGGCGTTCCTCCCATGCAACTTGTGGTTTACGAGGCATTCCAGCGTATCCCCCGACCAACCTCAATGCCCCTTTCGTCTCGTGCTGGTGCCTACCCGGGTGGTGGTGTTGATAAGGAGGGAGATACCGCTGGTGTGAGTGTGACTGCAGCCTTGGATCGCTTCGCTGGGCTATTGGAACGTTTCGAACTGTTCGTACAAAAGGTGGCTCGCCAAGCTGCGGCTGCCCAACGTGAGCTTCCGTCGCTACTGGCTATTCCGGCAGAAAGCGAGGTGTTCGCAGTTCTGCGTGAGGTGCGTGCGCTTGGTGGAAGTGTGCGGCCTGCGCTGCGCGATGAAGCATGCCTCAAGATTGCAAACCGTATCGTGAAGTTTATGTACGAGTTGGGCAATGGTGGTCGTGGCAATGAGCTGTTTTTAGAGATTTTGGTGAGCTCGTTGGAGGCTCTGACTGCTAGCTGTGAGAAGCTTCGTAAAGAAATTGTGGGCTGGGTGTTGCGTGCACCAGTGGACGACAAGCTGAAGTTGCACTGTGAAATCATTGTGGCGCTCATCGTTATAAGGTGGTGGATGCCAGTGAATTTGACATGTATTTGGCGCGTAACATGGAGCGCAATAGTGTGGCCATTGAGTTTGCAGTTCACGTTGTCCGGCAATGCTTAATGATGGATCATGTCGGTGTCGCTACTCAACTGCCAAACACTTTGGAAGCACTTGCTCGTATTGTGGAGCGCCATGGAGGTGCCACAGCAAACAAGAATGTGCAGATTCTTGCTGCTTTGCTGGAACAAGCACGTGTACAAAAGTTGCAGAGCCGCCCGGTACCGCCAGCACCGCAGAAAAGTATGGGTGCAATTGGTAGTGGAGCTACGAAGACTACCGGAGAACGACCACTCGTGCAGGAACACGCTGCTTTTCGGCACACTGTGAGCAATGCGCTGGAGCACTGGATTGCCATCTACAAGGAGCCTACTGGCAACTCGAAGATGCATGCGCAATACCTTCAGATGCTAAAGCAGTATGGATTACTTGCAGATGACGAAAGTGTATCGCTGTTTTTCAAGTTTGGTACGGAGTTATGTGTGGATGCTTGCCTGAAGAGCTCTTTTGCTGCGAGTGACCCTGCTGCCCTCAAGGCAGGCGCGAAGGTCCCGTTGAACTACGCGGTACTGGATGCACTAACACATCTGATGGCACTGCTGGTAAAGTACCTTGATCCTGCTCCAGCTGCGAAGCTGCAGGTTTTGAACCATGCTGTAGGTGCGATTGCTAACGTTTTGGTTGCGGCCCACGACCTATCGCGCAAGAAGAAGGCTCCGTTTGACCAACGTGTGTTTTTCCGCATGTTTGTGAACCTCATGAAGGAGTTGACAGCCCAGGAACCGGCACTGGATGCAATTCATCTCCAAGTGCTCAACACGTTTGCCAGTGCGTATAACACTTTGCAGCCGCTTGGACTACCGGGCTTCGTTTTTGCTTGGACAGAACTGATCTCACACCGATGCTTCATGCCACTGCTGCTGCGTGCCAAGCAGCAACGTGGTTGGCAGATTCTGCACCGCCTGCTCATGAACCTGCTAGTGTTCATGGAACCATTCCTGCGCCATGCCAATTCGACCGTGTCGCTACCTGATTCTATCGCTGCGCTCTACAAGGGTGTGGTACGCATCATTCTGGTGCTGCTTCACGACTACCCAGATTTCCTGAGTGACTTCTATACGAGTTTCTGTGATGTGCTACCGGCAGCATGTGTACAGTTGCGTAACGTGATCCTGTCGGCGTTCTCTCGCTCGATGCGTTTGCCTGACCCGCTCACATTGGGCCTTCAGGTCGCCCAACTTCCCGAAGTGACTGTGGCCCCGCGGCTAATGCCAGCATGGGGAGCCGCGCTAACACACAATGGTATTAAGGATTATGTCGACGAGTTCCTGCATGCGACAGCGAATCGCGCTTCGGTGTTCCCTGCGGATCTCATTCCCAAGCTGACGCGCCCCGCTGCCCAGCTGGAGCGCGACCCGACATCTTGCAAGTATGCCTTGCCCGCACTCAATGCACTGGTGCTGTATCTAGGCAAGGAGGGTATTACGGATATGGCCAATGGCCGATCGACGCCTACGAACGCACCACCGGTCCCATCTGGGGCAGATAGCAAGGCCGGTGCTGCTAGCACAACCAGCAAGTTTGAGCAGACTGCAGCTATGGACGTGTTTCGCTACCTGGCGGACGAACTGGACACGGAAGGCCGTTACTGGTACTTCAGCTCACTGGCGAACCACCTGCGGTACCCCAACAGCCACACGCACTATTTCAGCTGTGTCATCTTGTACCTGTTTTCATACTCAAGCAACAAGATGGTCAAGGAGCAAATCACTCGCGTCCTGATCGAGCGCCTTATCGCCAACCGCCCGCACCCATGGGGTCTACTGGTAACGTTCATCGAGCTGATCCGCAACAAGAGCTACAAGTTCTGGGAGCAGGACTACCTCGAGTGCTCGAGCGAAATCAAGGAGGTGTTCGACGACGTGGCTCGTACGTGTCTGGGTGCTGCGCCTGGTACGTCGAGTGCCAGCCCGCTGGCCTCGCTAGGCGGTAGTGCCATCCCGACCCTCTCGCCCAGCGCCTCCTCTTAGATTGGTAGCCCTGTAGCTAGGGCCTATTTGCACAAGTGCATTTGTTTTCAGTCCTCGCCTCTTGATCAATTGAGTTAGTCGTCTAACTACGTTGACACTGCCTACACTAGGAATTGAATCGCAGCATTACAACGGAGAGTCTGCTGAAAAACCAAACAGCACGTCGACGTCTAGACCAGCATGGTATTGCGCACGTTGGTACTTCCCTATCATGTCATTCTTCACTAGAACTGTTAACGTGGTAACTGCAGATAACAGTTGCAGGGCAGCTACACATTCTGCGCATGCTGCAATGATTCCTTTATTTTCAGAGCTCTACTACACTGCTCGACCTTGTACTTCCTATTTTTCGAACTTGCGTAGGATATTGAAGGCGGCGACATACTGCAATGCTGTGTGCTTAAGGCTGTACTCGCTGTTCGGTAGCCCCACCTTCTCAAATAGCGCCGGCATATTATCCACGGGCTTACGTAAGTGATCATGCGAGGCAAAATTGCTCAGGAACTCATCAATGAGCATGTCCACGTGCGAGACTGTGTAGCACGGCGAGTACTGCACCTCAATGATGAGGCCTCGCGGCAGGTTGTTGCGGGACATGAACGTACAGACGCTCACGACGAAGTCCCCCACCACATACTGCGTGCCCTACAACAGCAGCAAGAACTAGTGTGTCAGTCTCTCGAATCCCACCCCCTGTTCAATCTCCAGTACCTCAAACTGTCCGTCCGACTTGAAGGCGTAGATCTCCACCTGCTGAAGAATATTGGCTCCATCCAGACCACATTCCAGCAGTGAGCAGTCCTCCATGAGCCCCTCCACGCCGTTGTCACTAGGTACCAGGCCGTGCGCTTTCTCGTTGGCCAGCACGGCGTACACCAGGTCGTCGTTCTGCGACATCCTGAGCATGAACATGCGCTGATTGATGTAGCCATCTGCAGCAATGACAGTGGCTTAGTCTCTGCTCTCGTTTGCTCTATCGCCTTGTTACCTGTGAGCGTCTTGCGGTTGAAGAGACGACAGTGAACCACATGCCGTCCAACCTTCTCGCCGCCCATCGTCTCCAGTTTCCGCAGCAACTCCTGGTACTTCTGCGTGATATTCACGTCCTGAATAATTACAACTCTGTGGATAACAACAGCCTTTAGGACACGCAGCGATACACAGCGACGATCAACGTACCTGGTCATCCCCGTCATGGCAAGTGACAAATAACGGAACAAAATATAAATTTCTGAAATGTGTAAACTGTTCGAGGTAATTTTATTGAAACAATGGGTCAGCGTTTTCTATGCATACAGATAAAAAACGCTAGTTTAAATGACACGCTTTTAGACGAACTAACGCTTTTCGACAAAAAACGCTCATGGAGGCTGAAGAGGAAGAGCGGGAAGTGGCGACGGCGTCTGCTGCGCTGTTCGATGGAGCGGAGCGCTTCGATGACGAGGGTATGGATGGCTCAGATCTCCCGCCGTCCTTTGTTATGCCGCTGCTAGCACGAGGCGATGAGGAAGATGCAGCAGCTGAGACCGACAAACCGCCGGTTGGAGCCCAAGAGGCGACAGAAACACAGACAAACGCTGCAGATGCTGGAGATCTACAACAGCGAAAGACCGCAGAGAATAGACGTGGCTATCAGTGTCGCTTCGAGAACTGCCCCAAGTTCGCACAGGCGGGAGGGCTCTGCATCGCCCACGGCGGAGGTTATCGCTGTCAGACGCCGTTCTGCGCCTTCTTTAACTTACGGACATGTCCAGACCATGGAGGCTCCAAACGCTGTGGAGTCACAGGCTGTACTCGTGTGGCCTTGGGCTCATCTGCTCTGTGTTGTGCTCACGGAGGAGGACGCAAGTGTTCCATCAAGAAGTGCGACAAGTACGACGCTGGACAGGGATTCTGTCTGGCTCATGGAGGAGGACGGAACTGCACCATGAATGGCTGCACCAAGAAGGCTATTCGCTATGGACTATGCAGTGGTCATGGGGGACGGGCACGCTGCCAGGTCGAAGGATGCGAGAAGTATGATCGAGGTCAGGGCAAATGCAAGGCACATGGCGGCGGCTACTTCTGCAAAGTGCAGGGATGTAGCAAGAAAGACAAAGGCGGTGGGCTCTGTGCTGCTCATGGTGGCGGAAAAAAGTGCTATGTGGAGGGATGCACGACGCCATGTGTTGGTGGAGGCCGTTGCAAGTTGCATGGAGGCGGGAGGCGTTGCCAAGCCGAAGGCTGCCGCAACTGGGCACTCAATGGTGGTCGATGTAAGGAGCATGGAGGTACGGGCAAGCGCTGCTCGCGTCGAGGATGCGACAAACACGACCAAGGTGGAGGATACTGTCTTGCACACGGCGGTGGATTCACCTGTAGCTTCCCGGACTGCACCAAGAAACAGGTACGAGGCACATTTCGTCCATTGTAGAGATTTTGCTAACGATACGTTGACATTTTATAGATTCGCTTCGGACGATGTTGTGCGCACGGCGGGAAGCCGCGATGCACAGTGGCTGGTTGTGAGCGTTTAGGACAGGTTCGTGGACTGTGCAAGGCTCACGGCGGCACGAAACCTTGTAGCTTTCCGGAGTGCACACGTAAGGCAAACAGTGGTGGACATTGTATTCGTCATGGTGGTGGAGGGCGCTGCAAAACTGAGGGCTGCGTGAAAACGAACCGTGGTGGTGGTTACTGCAAGGGCCATGGCGGTGGCAAGAAGTGCACCGTTCCGGGCTGCAACGAATGGGCCATTGGTGGCGGTGTGTGCCCACAGCACGAACTCTTCGGCTCGGCTGCAGTCGTCTCTGTGTGATGCTGCTGCTTAGAAGTGCCGACAGATTCACCATATCTATTGCATGCATGCGGTTTTCGTGTATTTTGTTCTTGAATGGACTAACTTCCTCTCACGTTCCGTATCTAAATGCTGCACGGCCACCAGGACTGATAGTGTTTTTCACGTACTCCTCGTAATCGGCACCGGGTCAATCCATCTGTCTACGGTTTCTCGCATGTTACAAGTTTACAGGAACGCGAGGCCCGAGTTGATCGACTCCACTTCAGCAGGCGACAGAGGCAAGCGCTTGGCACTGCTGAACGGCAGAACGTCGGCACTTGACGGCTGCACGGGTACGGCGCGGAGAGGCGACGGTGGCAGGTTGAGACCCAAAGGCTTGGACAGCGGTGACGGTTTCTGAGGCAGCAACGAGCGCTTGCCAAGGAACTTGATGAGGGGCACGCGGTGTCCGGACGATGAAGCAGCAGCGACAGCAGCAGGAGCCGGCTCTGACGATGTCTTGGTCGAAGTCTGTGTGGGATTACTAGAGCCGCTGGGGGCCAGCGCGTCGTCCAGCGTGAATAGCGGTTTGCCCACCTCCACGTTCTCCTCCAGCTGGGCCAAAACCTCCACGACTGTGCCGGCCACGGGGCTTGTGACGTCCACGCTCACCTGGTAGCAGTCAAATTGGTCAGAATATCCTTCCAATAGCGAGAGATGTGCCGCACCTTGTCGGTTTCCAGCACGAGCACGACTTCATCAGCGTGGACGGCCTCCCCCGCCTTCTTGACGATCTCAACGAGCGTTCCTTCGCTGATGGAGTCGCCCATGGACGGCACGTTGACTGTCTGGATGGCCTGGCGACCTGCAGACGCGTGGAAGGCGCGCGACAGCAAACCAACACCTCGAGAGCTCAGCATCGTCACTGTCTCTGTTGTTAAATGGGGATGTGAGGCCACCGTCAAAAGTACGAAAGTACAAAATACAGCCTAGTTGAAGAAGCGACTTAACATGGTTGCTAGGACAAATCAATGTATTACTTGATTTCAATAAAGAATGAGAGCTTTGTCACTAAAGACATTTCATGTTGATACCTGTTTCGCCAATCAGACAAATCCTCATGAAGCTCTTCCTGCCGCTTGTGGCGGCCGCCACCACCGCATGGATCTATCGCTCTCGCCAGCAGCGTCTTCAGCACGCAGCGTATCTCTGCGGACTCGCGCAACCGCAGCAGTACCGAGGGTTACCTGTGGTCATCGTAGTGGACGTGGGGAGCTCGTCGATCCGAGCCAGTTGCTTCGCGCTCGTGTCCAAGGCGCAGTGGGTCCTCATCAATGGCTCGCTGCAACAACTGCATATGAACTCCATCGACGTCCACGGAGAGGCCGACGGCGACAAAATCGCAGCTACAGTAGAGCAGGTTCTGGACCGCACATTGTCCTTCCTCCGCCTCACGGACCTCGCCGAGAAGCTCGTGGGTGTGGGTTTCAGCACCTTCGCTATGAACGTACTGGGCATTGACGCTAAGGGGGAAGTGGTCACGCCTGTGTATACGGTAAAGTATAGGAAGAGTCTCCTTGTGGATCCCTAGAGTGACCATTCTCCTGTAGTATGCAGGGAGGAGGCAAGCGACGGCTAAATGGACGAAAGAGCTCCAGCAGCGACTGTCTGCTCGTGGAGAGCTGGAAGAAGCGCACAACCGCACAGGTGCAGAGATCTCTAGGGGTTTGTTGGTGGGTTTTGGGCTGAGGTCTTCGATGTTGTACCAGGAACGGTGATCCACCCGGCATATGCACCTGCCACGTTCCTGCGTCTTCATGAGGAAGAGCGCGCAACGGTGGAGCATGTCGCTAAGTGGCAGAGCATCTCAGGCTATTTGATCAGCAAATGGACCATTGCATCACAGCAGGATGGGTGCTTGCCGATTAGTTTCTCCGAGGCATCATGGATGGGTCTACTCGACTTCAGACGTAAAGAATGGGACTCGAGACTGCTGGAACTGGTTGGTATGGATATCTCCAAGATGCCTCCACTTGCAGATTCCTCTGTTCCGTTCTCGGGACTCAACGCGACCTTCGCGAGACGATGGCCCGAACTGAAGAATGTGCCGTTTTTCCTTGGTGTATCGGATGGCGCTGCAGCCAACATCGGATCCAAATGCATTGATGCGTCGTAAGTAGTGGCAACTGTGGTAGGATGTAATCGTGTATTTACTTGTGTTATGTGGTGTGCAGGAGAATCGCTGTGACTATCGGTACCAGTGCGGCACTTCGCGTTGTGCTGAGCGCGGATGCGATGAAAAATGCCAAGGTTCCTAAGGGTTTGTGGTGCTACCGCATTGGCAACGACCATATCCTTCTTGGTGGAGCACTCAGCGATGGTGGATCAGTATACAAGTTCTTCCGCGAGTCGCTTCGTCTCAGCGATGAAGGTGACTGCCCATTGAATGTTTGTGGTAGAATTTTTTGCTCGTTAGCTCACTTAGCCGTTCCCTTGTACAGAGTTAACGTCACAACTGGAGAAACTTGCTCCAACAAAACATGGCCTCACTGTTCTACCATTCTTGAGTGGCGAGCGTGCACCGGGATGGCTGGAAAATGCGACGTGCACTATTAGCGGCATTAACAAGTGGACAACACCCATCGAATTTCTGCGCGCTGGAATGGAGTCAATTGCCCTTCGTATTGGTGTGCTGTTCTCTCTACTTGGTACGTCACCGCTGCTTTAGAAACAGGGTCTTGCCATCTTTGACTGATTTTCATACGTCGTGTCTTGCCACGTATGCTAGCGTTTTCTGCTGACTTGGATGCAACTGTTGTTGTAAGCGGGACTGCTCTCACCTCGTCACGTGCTTGGCGCCAGATGATCGCCGATTGCTTGGGGAAAAAGCTGATCCTCGAAGCTAGCGCAACAGAAACTACTTCGCGAGGTCTTGCAGTGCTCGTCGGCACGTACTTGGGTCTTCACTCCCTCAAAGAGTCAGGATCATTCCCCGAGAAAACAACGCGTCTGGAATACTCACACCCCGACGCAGCATCCCATGCAGCATATCTGGAGGCGCGCCACGAGCAGGAATCACTTTACCGGAAGCTGTACTCTGGGATGTGAATCGAAGGCACCAGCGGTTTTGGGTGTTAGCCGCTGCAATTCAATCACCAAATCGATGCTTGTGAGACTTTTGATGGAATAAACACACTGTTTTGCCATTACTCAGTTCCTACCATTCTCGGGTGGAAGGTAAAGCTAATAGCCGCGAAAGATTGCGCTTCTTATAGATCATCTACTGCTGGGCTAACCATGCATCTCGAGCAGGTACCGCTGTCTTGCAGTTGTCACTGAAAAGTCCGTCTACGCCCATGTCGAACAGCTCCAAGTACTCCAGCGTCGCGTTTCCAGAGTAATTGGCGGCTAGACGGTAGTTCTCATCACGCATCGTCCATGTGTGCACCTTAAGACCCGCGGCGTGGGCGTCCTCAATGATTTTCGAGTCCTCGAAAATGGTGTAGTCGGCGTCAGAAATCGTGCCGTCGCCGTTCGAGTCTGCAATGTTGCCATTCTCGTCAATCTGGACGGCGACGGCCTTGAGCAGGTACCGCTTCCAGGGTGAAATGATGTCAGCGTACGTGGCGACCTCAGCTAGACCGGCCGGCGTAGTGAGATAGCCGTAGTAGTCCGTGCGGTTAGCTAGGGTCCAGTCATACGGTCGGTCCGATGGCGCGATGAAGACCACCTCGCCCGTGGTCGGGTCGCTGCCGAAGCCGTCGATGAGCTGCACGAGTGTGAGATTAGTGACCTGGTTGAGCTCACGCAGGTTTTCAGTCTCAAAGGACTGAATAAACACGGGCGCGTCGGCGTGGTTCCATCCGTACTTGGTCAGCAGTTCGAGCATGGTGTTCTCGATGGGTAGTCCAAGTGCCTTGTGGAAGCTCGAGTGCTTCACCTCCGGGTAGATAGCGATAGTACGGTTGTACTCAGCAGATTTGTTCTGGGCTAGTTGAATAACCTCCTCGAATGTCGGGATCTCATAAAGTCCGTTGTAGCTCTGGTCACGTTCGGACAGCGGCTGCACAGCACGCAGCGTCTTGATCTCCGCGAGAGTAAATCGCTGACGAAGTAGCCCTGAGTGCGGACACCATCGAGTGTCTTGTTGCTGCGTCGGTCGGCGAATTCCGGGTGGTCGGCGACGTTGGTGGTGCCGTCGATGTAAGGTTCGTGACGGACGACAAGTACGCCGTCCTTGGTGCTCACGAGATCGGGCTCAATGACATCGACGCCGACTTCAATGGCGAGCTTGTAGCCTTCAATGGTGTGGTCGGGCAAGTACCCTGGTGCACCGCGGTGGCCAGTGATAGTGGGGTGCTTCAGAGAGCTGAGCTTCCATTCAGATGAAACGGTTGACGTTGAGGTCGTCGGAGGTGCCGACTGGGTAATGGTATCCGAAGTGGTGACGGAGGCATCTCCACAGACATCTGCATTTACATTGGCAGCCGCAAAGGCCAACAGGGCACCGACATACCAGACGTTAACCATGGTGAATGAGGAGGTTCTTGAGACGAGGGACTGCAGTGGCTTTCGTGGCGAATTCGGAAGTGAGGTGAACTGCTCCGGCAGGCGAAGGGATCAGGATTAGACGCTGGAAGTTGCAGACCGAAGATGGGGGTGTACATGTACGAGCCTCGTACTACGAGCGCCTAGTTTCTGCGATTTGAATGGAGACCGTATCTCCTGCTTGGCTCGAATGCATAATGGAGAGAGGCAAATCGAATCCCTTCGGTTCAAAGTTGATCATTAGGTTTACTAAGAAGATTCAAAAGGAGTTAATATTTTTCTGAATCGCTACCGAGCTACGACTGCGTAGTGCTTGAGCCGTCACCGGAAGACATACCGGCGGTATGTCTTCACCGGACCTCTACAGCTTCGGAACCGTAGGGCATCTGGTGATCCAAAGGACTATCGAAGCGATTGCAGTGCACGTCCTGTCCGCAGGATGAATGACATTTTCGGTCCCTTGCAGACTGCAACTGTACCGTCAAAGTCTAATACCACGAACCGTCGACTTTCCGCAAATTGCAATCTGTAAACCGTAATTGGTACCAACTTGGCTGCACCTGTGGCACGTTTCAACTTAGAGCGTAACAATCGCTAGATTCGCTAAGCACGCTCTACTAATACAACGAACACGCTGCTGTGTAGGCTAGGTAAACTGTTTGGATGAATTACATACAATGCAAGCGCCAATTAAAGCGGAAGCGTTTGAATTATAGCTCGTCGTTTCCAGCTTTAACCTCAACAAACTTCACTCTGTTGTAGTGGAAGTTCTGGAACAAAAGTATAATAGGCGGATTGATAGTGGAACTGACTTCATCGCATACGCCCTGGAGCAGAGTAAACCATTTTTCAGGTGCAAAACCGAAATAATACTCCTCCGCCGAGTCCAACTCATATCCATCCTTATTTACCCGTTCAGCCATGTAGACTTGGTAGTTGATTGTGGTTTGCAATCCGTAAGGTGCAATGATCAAGAAGATCGGCTGTTGTAGGAGCTTTGCCATCATTCGAAGGGTAACTTCTGTGCCCCAGAGCTCCGTCGGTAAATATGTGGTGGTTGAGGATGGCGACTGGGCAATTTTGCGAATGTATTCTCGAAACAGCAGGTCCGATTCGTCCTCAGACTCGGGTATCGTAACTTCCTGCACGTCGACATCGAGTTGAGTGCTTACTAAAATGGTTTGTCGGACGTCATGCGGAAATTCGACATCGTAACCATGAAGACTCGCTTCCGTAATACCCTCTTTCAAATATTGGGTCACTTGCTCCAAAGTCGCAACTTTTTGCGGTGAGTCGAAGCGCATGTCCAGAAGAGACATCGCTACTGCGTAGTATTGGCAATTCCCTGTGGCAGGTGTGGGTACTAGCTGAAGTCCGAACTGTGCGAAGATTGTATCCCCATTCATATCTCCTTGAAATGGAATCTTCCAGCGTGAATCGGTACTTGACGGTATGAAAAACGCCCCACGGGTGCGCTCAATAACCTCCGTAACGAGTCGCTGCTGTTTGAACAAGGAAGCTGGGCGAGAGATAAATGGTTTAGAGCTGTCGATAGCTAGTTGACCGTCTGTCACAGCACCAAACACCGAGGTGGTTGATGGCACGAATTGCTTGGAAATCGGGAATGTTGTCTCTGTGGACGGGTACGTGTCAACATTGGTGTCGGTGTAGACTTCAGCGTCCCTACTTGGTACTGCGAATGCTAGGAGAAGTGCACCGGCGTACCAAACGTTTACTACCATGGTTGTTCTTGAGAGAAGCAAAGCGTTGGAGGAGGAATATGTGAAAATGGTTGTGATTTGAAGTCCGGAAATGACGATGAACGGTGTACTTCGTATAATAGTAGTTGTTAGTGAAGTGCTAACAATCTCAATCCAGACGGCAAATAGTTGCATTTCGTTTTTGCAAGTGCATAGTTAGATTCATGAAAGTGCCTCATCGACTATCATCTTCATCTCGTGTACGTGGACTTCGTATTGTCCTGTTGCAGGTGAAGCAGATGGAGGACGACCAATGTATGAAAACTTGCGAGGATCGTCCAGATGCTTTAGTACTGCCAGCAACCGAGGGAGGACGTGACTATAAGCGCCCATATTTTTTGGCTCTTCCTGGACCCAAACAATCTCTGCCTTCGGGTAACGGGCGATAGTATCTGCCACTTCATGGAACGGAAACGGAGCTAATTGCTCGATGCGAGCTGTAGCGATGTCTCGGATCCCACGATTCCGGATGCCATGACGCACAGGAAAGTAGATCTTACCACAGCAGATCACTAATTTGCGGATCTACACCAGGAAAATAGGACTACTTAGGACCACATCGATAACCAAATCAATAAAAGAATAGATAGCTCTTACCTCATCATCATTCACCATTGTAACTTGATCGTCAGGGTGTGGGGGAAGCAAGCGTTGGAATGAAGTTCCTAAAGTCAAGTCAGCTAAGTCCGAGTTGCATGGGCGGTGGTGAAGTAGTGACTTAGGGGTGAACATCACCAGCGGCTTGCGATAACTGGAGGATACTTGTCTTCGAAGGGCGTGAAAGTACTGAGCCGGAGTGGATGGGATCACAACCTGAACGTTCGTCCGCGTAATGGCTTGATTAACATCTTGCTCCGTTGTGAACTCGTCACTATCTTCGTTAACTAACTGGAGAAAGCGTTCGATCCGTGCGCTGCTATGCTCTGGACCTTGACCCTCAAAACCATGAGGTAAGTTGAGTACGATACCCGACTGACGTTGCCACTTCTGTTCACCCGTAGTGATGAAGGTATCAATCATCGTCTGAGCACCATTGGCAAAATCACCGAATTGTGCTTCCCAGATTGTCAGACCCATGGGGGTCTGCAAGGAATAACCATACTCAAATCCAAGCACTCCTTCTTCACTGAGCGGGCTGTTGACTACATCAAAGCGTCCACGCCGCGCGTTTTCTAATCCAGTCATTTGTAGTGTGCTTCTAATTCCATTCACATCCAGGTCGTTGAGGGGGGTGTACGACGAATTGCGCCCGGATAGAGCTTCAAATTGGTCGTAGAGAACAGCGTGGCGTTGGTTGAAGGTGCCACGCTCACAATCTTGTCCACTAAGTCGTACATCAACTCCTTCCACCAGAAGGCAACCAAGCGCGAGCATTTCTGCCGTTGCCCAGTCAACTCGGGCACCGGTCTCAACTGCACGTAAGCGGTTGTTCATAACGGCTTCAACCTTGCGGTGGGCTGAAAACCCTTGTGGGATTCGGAACAATTGACTGCCTACCTTCTCTAAGAATTTCTGGTCGACACCTGTTGATCGATCGTAGATCTGTTTGTCAGTTGCATCACAAGTACTTGGAACACTGCTTGAGGTCTCCAAGTTTGGACTTTTATTGTCACCATACCACTCAGTCTTCCACGATGTATCACCAGGGTTGTCCCATCCTGAATAGATTTCGCGTGAGTGGTAATATTCTGAAGCAAGATGGTTCTCAAATGTAGAGCACATCTTCGTGTAGTCTTTAGGTGACAGGACACCCTCGTTCGTTAGCTTTTGTGAATACAGTTTGATGACTGTAGGGTGTTTGTTGATGAAGTGATACATGACTGGTGCTGTAATCTCTGGTGAATCTTGTTCGTTGTGACCGTGTCGACGGTAGCATACCAAATCAACAGTAACATCGCAATGAAATGTCTGGCGGAATTCAACGGCAATCCTCATCACTTTCGCTACTGCCTCTGGATCATCGGCATTTACATGGAAGATCGGGCTACGAGAAACCTTGGCTACATCTCTAAACATACAACAATAAAAGTTATCATCAGAAGTTGCAATCACAGCGGGCATTTTCTATGTTGTGCAACGTACGTGCAATATACGGCAGAATCTGCATTCTTGGGCAATGTCGTGAAACCAATTTGATTGTTGATAATCACGTGAATCGTTCCTCCCGTTCGAAAATCCTCCAGTGAACTAAACCCCAATGCCTCGCGGACCGATCCTTGGAACATTGAAGCATCACCATGAATCAAAATGGGCATGACCCTGCTGCCATTATCTCCTAACTGAGTTTGACAGGCTCGAGCTTGACCGAGTACAACCGGGTTCACCGCTTCTAGGTGCGATGGATTTGCAGCCAAGTTGACTTCGAGATGCTTCCCATTGCGCATTTGAATAACTGATGACGTTCCAAGATGGTATCGGACATCGTCAGAATTGTTTGGGTAGTCGGGCTCATCAGGTAGATAAGGCTGGAACTGAGAAATAATAGATCGCAGCGGTCGCTGCAAGACATTTGCCAGTACGTTTAAACGGCCACGATGAGCCATTCCCATCTGAACGACCTCGACACCATGATCACTGGCATTTTCGAGTAATTCACAAAGACCGGGAATTAAGCTCTCGCCGCCTTCAATAGAAAAGCGCTTTGCTCCAGAGAAACGCCTTCCAAGAAAGCGCTCGAACAGTTCTGCCTGCACCATTTGACGCAGTATATCCACTTTCTCTTCATCGCTGAACTGGTTGTCCTGTAATCATTTGAGCGACAAAGTGCAAAGAATTTAGAAAGATTTCTCCATACACCAATATTGACGTAACTTCACCTTGTACTTTTCAAGACGCTCACGAATCCAAAGTGCAGCATCCCTATTACGCAGATGCTGGTACTCTAGGCCAATGTGTCCACAGAAGAGCTCTCGTAGTTCCGTCACAATCTAAATCACAGTTTCGTCAGGATTGTCCCCTTGCTGTCACCTGACTCAGCTCTCACCTCTCTGAGTGTCGCCACGGGACCAATGGATAGATCTTGTCCGATGAAAAACTCGCGGTCCAAGTCACTGACAGTGAAACCTGTACACCATCACCTTATTAGTTCTTGAAACTGTTGACAGAGGCTAACCTGCCCCACCGTGCGTCGTGAGCTCCAGCAGATTCTTGGATGCCAGACTGCGCAGATTGAACTCATCAAAGAAGGGCGTCTCTACCCACCGATCTCCGTTGATCCACCGCTCCAGCTCCGGTAGCTTCTCCCCTGTAACAGCAACAGACACTCTGAATCTCCTCTTTCTATCACCACCAGCCAGTTTCAGCGCCTACGTTTCTGCAGTGGGTCGATCTGAGCGACGTAGTGTCCATACTATAGCCACATGACAGCGTAAGTCAGACCGTATGCGACTATGTAGCCTAAAGATCCTGGTAGACCTGCTTAAACGTGCGGATTAGCAGCAACACGCGCCGTGTTTTCCTCCTGCGAGCGTCGGATGTCGTCACTGAGTTTCTGTACCGGTGGAAAGGCCTCCTCGCTCTTCCATCTCAGCAGTCTTGACGTCACAGGGCGGACATGACCGCCTCCTTTGCGTAGCGCCTGTAGCATCGCTTGGATGCTAATGCGCACAAGAGTGATGATCAATTTGGTGTGGATACACTATCAACATTTAAAGTTGAAGCGACGCAAGTGCGCCTTCTCAGTGCAGAACCTAGAGCCCATGGAGACGAGCGGGGCCTTCACCGTCTCGCTCTACTCGCTGACATGGCGATCTGACAGTGCAAATGCGGAGGCAATTGAGCGGCAGGTCTGGGTCTTCGTGCAGCTCGTGCTGCCTCCCTCCCGAGCAGCCGCTCGAGAGCGTCTGGTTCACTGGAGAGGACGACAATATGAAGACACAGAGCCTGGGGATCACAGACCAGAGCAACGGACAAACGCTGCAACTGGACTACAGCCAGAACTCGAGGGCCGTGCCACTCACGATCGATGCTATACAGGAATTGGTGAAAACGCAGCTGATGTTGTCACTCTACAGTGGCAAGTCCAGAGCTCGGGCCACGGACGTTCTACTGAGCAAGACGCTGGTGCCATTGAGAAATTCACTATTAGGAGAGAAGAAGAGGCAGAATGTGGAGTTTACTTCACCAGAAGATACATTTGTGGTGGATCTTGATATTCAATATGACGTGGCTCTGGCTGACTTTATGCTGGGGGCGAGGGTGTTGGAGCTGCAAGCGCCTCGTGTGTTAAACCTGCCAGCCGAGTGGATAGTTCCAAGCTGCGTGAATAATGACGAAGCACTTCAGTTTTGTGCGTCGGTGGAGCAGAATACTGCTACTTATGAGCTAGAGATCGCTTTGCCACGACTTGGGCAGACGGGTGGCGTAGTTGAGGACGATGGAACAGCGTCACCGTATTCATTTAGCACAACGAAAGTGAAGGGAGGTAAATTGCATTTTGAGCCTGCATTCGAGGAGACAGAGATACCTAAGGTGAGTGAGGCTGTTCAACCTTCGGCACCAGATGAGCCGGAAGAGGGACAACCTGCTACTCCGGTTTCTACTCTGTCAGGAGAGTGGATCGTTCGATTTCCCCAAACGACTATAGTTTCTGTGCTTTATTTCAAGGTACGAAATTGCGGTCTGTTCTGTATAGTGACAAGCTAACAGACTAATTTGCTGCTTAGAGCTCTATTGAGCATTTAATTGAATTTCTTACAGTCGAAAGGCACGTGGGTGGAATATTACGACGATGCCCGACCGAAAACTTGATTGGAAAGGCAGTAGATGTCATTTCGGCTGAATTTTGCCTGTATCTGCACGAACTTCTCGCACCTGGTACCCAGCAAATTTTGTTAAAGGCACCGCTACGGACCATGTCACCCGTTTCGCGGGCCTTTTTGGACCAAGAACTAGCAACTGCGGCATCGAACGACGAAAAAAAGAAATTTCAGGCGGCTATAGCCGACTACGAAACAACTGTGCAGCAAGCAACATCGCTTACCGATTCGGCAACGACAGCCGGAACAAATATCGAAATTGCCGCGATGATACTCCACAGTCCATTAGTTTTGCAGCCACCTCAAACGTTGGAATCTCTGTCAAAGTCGATCACGGATCTCATTCCTCCGCGCGACTTGAATGCTGAGAATGAAGAACGTCGTGACATTTATGGTGACTTGCGCATAGAAATTCGCCTTGTTGTGGTAAATCTTTTGCGCGAGTATGACGATGTGTTCCGCAACAATGAAGATAAAAAGCAAGGGATGGAAGCCGACACTTTCGCCCTACGTGACGATAAGAAACAGACACTTATTTACCGGTTAAATACCCAGGGCGTTTATCATTCATTTAAAGAATCCCTCAAGAAGCGAATTGTTCCTGTTATCCGAGAAGTCTTTGCTCGTAATGATATCGTAGTGGAAGAAAATGTAGAGCATGAGCAAGCTCGACTGAATGATAAAACAGTGGAGGAAAAGAAAAAGGAGCAGTTTGGCAAGTTATACACACTTCTCATGAACGAAGTAAACGGAATTTTGCACGAAGCCTTTTATGCTGACTCGAACTCGCTATTGGAGAAGGCCCACGCGACGGCCGAGGGGAGACCAACACTAAAAGAATTTGTGTCCGTGGTAAAGGCTTTGCGCCTAAAAGCGATGGAGAACGAAATTAGTGGTGACTTTGAGAAAAGTGAAATGCTGCATTTGGACCGTATTGCATATGCAGAGCAGCAAACGCCTTACCTTCAAACGCACCCGAAAAGTCATAAGCTGGTCGATGTGGACTCAGATTCTGCACTCCAGCTACTATTAAGCGCTTGGTATGACTACGCACGATTTTGCATTGCTCAGACAAAGCTCGAAAGGCAGGGGCAGCTTTGGAGCAGTGTTTACGCATTAATGGACATGCTATTCAAGCTTTGATCACGCTCGTGGCGGTGCAATGCGAGCTTTGCGACTTTGCAAGAACAGAACAACTAGTGAAGAATGCTGTGGTTGAGGCAAAATCCGGGGTGCAACGCGGTGATACAGATGCCGCTAAACACGGTGCTTTGGCTCATACTCTACTTGCTTTCTTCTTCTCACAGTTTGAGGGAAAAGATCCGACTGGGAATTTAACGCTGTTCGAGCTGCTCAAAGCACAGCAAATACTTCAGAGCAGTACTACCAACAGCAAGTGCAACAAAGATGCCACGTGTGTGAGCGCTGTTTGGATCTTTCTAGCGGAGTATGCATACGAATGCAAATTGTGGGGGGTCATGCAACGAGCTTTGCACTATCCGACAGCCATTTGAAATCTCGCGATGTAATTAGCAGTGATTTACGAGTCATGCAACGAGCAATGGAAGCCGAGTTGTGTGTCAGAGGTAATTCTATTGAAGGCACTGGATGTGATCGGGCGATCAAATTGCTACAAGAAGCCTTAGAAATCGATGCATCGCATCCGGTTGCATGGTTTAGTCTCGGGAAGGTGTATCTTCAGCAAGACTTTCAAAATAAAACAGCAATAGAATGTCTGCAGCGCGCACTTGAGCATCGTGGAACGCTGAAGATTGACGCTG